>SRMA01025342.1:0-184771 GCA_007224835.1 Danionella cerebrum
GACTCGCAAAATGAACTAATCTTTTCGGTTTCCCGCTCATGGCCACTCCATAATGTTAACCAATGCAGCATGAGCCGGAAAGAGAAAAGACCGAAAGGACCCGGAGGACTCGCAAAAAGAACGAATCTTTTCGGGTTCCGGCTCATGGCCACTCCGTAATGTTAACCAATGCATCATGAGGCGGAAAGAGAAAAGACCGAAAGGACCCGGACTCGCAAAAAGAACGAATCTTTTCGGATCCCGGCACTGTAGCGGTCACGTGACAAAAGTGCTAAAGAAGCCAGTCCGGACTGAGTGCACACGTTAACATCAGAGTGAAGTAATTTTGTGTCGAACAAAAGAGATTTAAATCTAAAGAAGACAGATCAGAGTTTGGGTAAACCAGACTAAAAGACCCAGGTAGGCTTTAGTAATATATTTATATTCATTTTAAATTTAGCATTATAGTTTTGTCTTATTTGTAGTGTGATTCGCGTTTGTGTATAAAACGCTAGTAGATGTGGAAGTACACACAACATTTATTGATATTTTAGTAAAATGAACGAAATGACTCGAAAAAAGATCCGTTCATTTTACTGAACGAGACTCAAAGAACCGAATCCGTAAAATGATCCGAACTTCCCATCACTACTGTTTACCTGATGGACCCACCTCTCTCTATCTGACTGCATCACGTGCATTTTCAAACGTACGTTCACACACATACAGGAATATCTGGACCACGGCCAATCAGAGGGGGGGTGGGGCGGGATACGCTCTTCACTATCTCTGATTGGTTTAGACCACGAATGTGTGTCTGTTGTTGAACAACCGGGAGACTCACGGAGTTTCGTTTTTTCCCCCTCGAAAGACGGGTCGCACCGGTGCAACCTTTGATTTTTTTTAGTCGCACCATTGAGAAATTAGGTCGCATATGCGAGCAAATTGGTCGCACTCTAGAGCCCTGCAGTTACACAAGAAAGCAAATAGTGTGCTATGGAGAAACAAGCACAAAATCTTGTGTAAACCATTATATATTTATCTACATGTGAAGAAACAATCCACACGAAGCGAAGCTGCTGAAGTTATGCGGTTTGGTTTGACGTGGGTTTAACACTTCATTGGCGTGTTCAAAAAGAGATTAAAGTGGGCTTCTGCCAGCAATGGGATATGAGAATGATGGCATTCAGTTCTGCCTGTTGAGACCCGATCATCTCTGTCGTTCCTATTTCACAAGGCCAGTGGAAACGTCTGGGTCAGCAGAGCTGGAGGGGGATGGATCTACATACACTCTCTCTCTCTCTCTCTCTCTCTCTCTCTCTCTCTGTATGTGTGTGTAGGGGGCAGAATTTAGTTTTATGAAATGTACACTAAACAAGACAGAGAGAGGGCTATCAGGCTTCAAACTGAGGTCAACCAAGTTTGTGCAGAGATCACTCGCGAACCTGTTTGTGTGGCAAAGGTCTTCAATCGTCTAGACATGTTTCCTTCAGAGCCAAAAGCTGGAACATTGCATCACTGTGACCTTCATACTCTGCTCTGATGTATAGACTTTTACTCGAAAAATGTAGAAATGTCCTTGTCTGACAGTCAATAAAAAAAACAGAGTGATATAAAGAACTGCTACAGGAGGGAGCCATAAAATTGTCACAAATACAACAAAGATTGAAACAAAAATCGAACCGACACTGTTTGGTCTCTCTGAGCCACCGTAGAAACACTTCAGACTTGGCAACCAATTCAGACTTTTATCAGTAAGGATCATGTGATTATGACGGTGCTTTTGAGAATGTTGTAGAGTTATCAAAATGAAACACAGCTCTTTAGGTGTAGAGATCAATTTTTTGGTGAACACAAATGTCAACATTGGCTTTCAGAAATTGCCTACCCTGCCTTTAAAGATTGTTATATTGTCACAAAGCATTTCAATTTCAAATAAATACAGCTCATTGCACAATGCCATGGGTAATTCATTTGAGTTTGGTGCCAACGTCCTTCAACCTAACTCTTATGATTTGTGGATCCATCGTATTTCCAGTGTATGAAAACGCTAGGTTTGATCACTTCAACAAAATACTTCGGACATAGAATTACATGGAACTAATGCTGTGTTTGTTTGTATGAATGGCAAAAAAAAAAAAACGCCAAGAAAACAATCTCCAGCTTTAAAATAGCCATGCTCTTGTGGACCAATCCCAGTTCAACCAATACCAGCCTCTATATACACTTTCTGAATTATATAGAAAAATATAGTCACTGACTCAATGGATAATGATTTTAACTGATAATGTAGCTGAGCTTCAGGGTCAATCGTGACTAATTTTTGCAATTTGCATGTGTAACAATGCTTCTAGAGGCACTTCCTGTCTGAACAACTCCTCTGTGTTAATTAAGCTTTTCAGTGTTCGGAAAACCAGCTGTGTAAAGTTTAAACAAGACTGAGCTGAAAACCTGAACAACATGCAGGCTTTTCACAGCTTTACAGCATGACAAAATCCACCTAAACCTAAAAGGCTTCAGCTAAATGAACACTGTAATGCAGATTTAAAAGCCTTGTGGGAATCTTTTAATGCGCTTCAGTGTCAGCATGAACCGGTTCAACTCAGAAAAAGGCAACATGTGCTACTGACTCATTTCAATCTGCGTCTCATGGCCTTCATTTTTACGCATCTGTGAAGAAATGTGAAATGTCATTGCAACGTCTTTGTATCTCATTGGTGATGATACTGTAGATGGATGGTTGGAAATAAACACTGCAGGAAATGATGGGAATATTGGATTCAGCATTGGGAAACTGAAGCAATTCTGTTTTGCGCAATTCTAAGCTTCATTGGCTGCATCAGATTTGTGAAATTGAAAGTATCCAAGCATTTACAACATGGCGGTTGCAATGATTTGGAATGGATCTAATGCTAGGGATGTGCCAGCAATGTTTAATCAGATATAATTATGCTGATAAAGGAAATATATGAAACACGAGCGCACATCTGTGGCATCTTCAAACAGCTGTTCCTGGTTTCAGGACCCTTAGATGCCTGCATCTTTTGCCTGTCTTAAATCACTCTTTTCCTGCACTAATCTGCTCGCTGCTGAAAAAGCTCATCCCAACCTTGATACAGTTGTTTGTACAATTGTTATCAAAATTAATTCTTGGTTTATTTCCTAAACTGCTCGGACCATGGAATCCGGAATTATTTCCTGTCAAATAGAATTGGATTAATGATATATATCCAGAAATAATTACTTCTTTAAATTCTATGTACATAGCTCGAATAAAAATAAATGTCAAATCTATCTTAAACACCTTTTGACACAAGAAAGAGACATCTTTTTGAAAATATCGTGAACAAAAGTTGATCTCTTGCAAGATGCAAGAAATAAATATTATGCTATTTGTTTTATTTAAAAAAATTATCTTGTTTATTTAATCACTGCACTTTTCAGATGGTACACACCTGCTGGAGACCATTCACCGCAGTGCACATCAAAGATTCTAATATAAAATAGAACAAACTGGACCCTTACAAGTTTCCGCAGCACTGTGCGTGTGCGCCAATCACACCGGCTGTTTTGAATAAAGTAGGAATGACCTGATCCAGGTATTGTTTAATTTTGATTTAAAATAAAATGTGTAGGTTTCAAAAAGGTTGTTAGCTTTGATATTTTGGTTTCAAATAAACATTATAAGAATTATGACACATAAATTGGAAGGTATTTTAAATCAAAATGTGAAAAAAATGTGTGATCGTCTTTTAGTTTCAGTGCCATTTGGAGATGAAATGAAGGGTCTCCTGCTCTCATACAGCACTGCTAAATATTAGGGCTGGTATTGTGACCAATTCGGCAATTCGATTTGATTCTTATTTTTATGGTTTCGATTCGATTCAATTTCAATTTGCTACACATATTTAATTTAAGATGTCAGTTTTACCTCTGTTAGACTGGCGAAATGTCCAGGGGGTACCCCAGTGACGTCGTTAGCCCTAATTTAGGGGGGCTTCAGCCTCCCTAAAATATCCTAAAGCCCCCCCCTATAATTTGGGGCGACATTTTATTTATTATTATTATTTTGATGTTTAAAATATATTTTAAATAAGTGCATACATGCAGCGAACACGAGCCAGCAAGAAAGCGAGTTAAACTGAAGTTCGCTTTCAAAATTATTATCGTTATGATCATGCCTCATTAGCATGCGTCAAGCGTGACGTGGTAGGCGGCCGCATAAGCAGCTGGACCAACACAACAGGGTGGAGGCAGCAGCAGTAAACACACGGTGTACACACGGTCAGCGATTGCACGTTGATAGCAGCGATTGTTGCTTAATCTGAACATTTACCTGTGGTAAGAGAAGGAAGGACGATATTGTAGCCTAGTCTATTTCAACCTTAATGTTGGAAGCTAAAGCAAACGTCGTCTAAAATGCTAACATCGTGAAAATCTTTTATTAGCTGTCTAATATCCTGTCGAATCTCTGAAGTACACATAATGTTAGTATCTATTCCCAATTACCGCGAGTGAAATTTAGTGTCATTAGTACTAGTTCCCAAAAAGTTCTCCCAAAGGGATTAATAAAGTAAATTCTATTCTATTCTATTTTCACCGCATGCAATGTACGAGAAGCCCTCCAGGGGCTAAGCCCCCCCTATCTGTCAACCCTAGTGACTTCCCTGGTGTACCCCCACCTCTCGCCCAATGTGTGCTGGAGATAGGCACCGGAAACTACAGGAAAAGGTTTTTCGACTGACAATCGCAAGCATGATCCACATCCATAAGGAAGTTATACTCCATTTGTTTTGATTTACCTTTCAATGCATTTTCGTGTTCAGACAGACAAAAACAATGCCATATGATGGTTTTCGTAGCCATAACTACATTTAACCCCCCACCACCCACCCGTCAGCCCACACACACACGCACACAATGAATTAGAACCTGCTCCTTTCATAGCATGCTAGTCTTAGCTTACTAGTTGAAATGCTACAAAAGTAGTGTAGAGAAAAAAAAAGCAAGCCTTGATATTGGTTAGAATAGTTTACATATATCAACTGTTCAAGAAATTTGACTAGACAGTGTTGACAATGACTAGACAGTGTTGATTGCCCTCTGTAATGTTTTGCGGTTGTGGTGTGTACAACTGTGTAGCTGTCAATCATATGGTCACGTGTAATTTGTTCACTGTGTGGATTTCAGCAATATCACATGTACAGACAATAGAACCAATCAATAACAACTCAAGAAAATATTACGATGCCTACTTAGCTCTCGGGTCAGTGAATGTCGTCTGAGATGGTGATATCTTAAACTTATGCATCTGTCAGTATAAGACACAGCAAATTAAAGACATCTGGAGACATTACCCCCCAATAATGTCTAGATTACACTCAGTTTTATAAGAGGAAAAAAATCCATTGTAAAGGTTGTTTTTCTTTCAAAACAAGTGCATTTTTGCTAGATTTTAAAGTCCTTTTAAAGGAATTTCACTGTGAATGCACATTTTATTAGTTGTGGATAAGCACCTAAAAGGTCCTGATACGGAAATTCATGTAAAGTCACAATTTGTAGGGTGGAGATGCATGAAAATTGTTATTCCTCTAAAGGGGGAAATAAAAAAACTTTGAGAGCTACGATGCTTAGGAGTACAGAGCTTGGTACAAAACCCCAGAAATCATTCTCAGTCCACGCTGTTAGAAAACAGTTCAGTGAAAAAGTAGGATAAGTAAATTTGAAAGACCCCAATGTCTGCTATTTGTATTTGGAAAAGGACAAGGTCATTTTCTTTTAATTCCTAATTTAAACTTTCATGCTGGCCACAGTTTCACCTCTTATCCACTTTGTTTGAGCTGACCATATGAATGTGCACTTATCACTTAAACCATTTTAAGAGAGAAAAAAAATACCTTTAAAAAAATGGAATGTTTTGTTTTAATTGTAACCATCAAGTGCTTGCTATTTTCCAAATTGCATCTTCCACTTATACGCAACCACAAGCCCAGGCAAGAAGATCCAAGAACTCCCTACTGCTTTTAAATCCCAAGAGTAGGCCCTGACTGAAAGTGAAGCGCACTAAAAGTTTTCAGAAGCTGCAGAAACCACCTGCAAGACAGAAGCCGTAGCATTAATCCAGATTCATTTCAAAGATCAGCAGAAAATGCGCCGCTGAATTCCGTCCCTGTGTAACCTGGTTTAGCCTGGGTTAATAAATATTTCCAACTCATTTTTAAACCGATATGCCACCCGAGGCCCTTATTATAAACAATTAAATCTTCTTTCTACAGTTCCAAAGCAAATGGAACAGCCAAGCATAAACTCGCTACCTTTAAAAGTCATAAACTGGCCACGAAACGTGCAAAAGAGCAACATTTCGCAAACTGCTCGCCGCCCCGAGCTTCACGAACTCTGCACACCCCTTCAAGCTAGCGTGTAACCCAAATCAAACACAAAATCAGAGTTTAAATCACGAAATCATGCAAGAATATTTGGTGAAAACTAGCACAACTCACTGAGGCTCAGAGAAGTTCCCCGGGAGCGAAATCCTCTGCGAGTTTTTACTTTTTCGGTACTTGGCTCATCCGGATCAACAGACTTGCGTGTTGCGGGTCTCTCGGTGTTCTCCCCCTTTAAAAGCGTGCTCAGATGACTCTAGTGAATCCTCAGAACACCTTTTCGTGGATAAACGCTCAAAGCATTGGAGGGTTTTCAAGCAGAAGGCGCGGGAATGTGTTGACAGGGATTTGTCCGGTGGGAATGGGGGGCACAGCGAGGATCCTGGAGGGTCTCACGTTGACTGCGTAGTACACTTCAAGTCTTGATAGTCTCTGCTAGGCTTTCGCACACACTGTGTCCTGCCTGGCGCCCCCTGGCGACAGATATTCACGTCCTGGCGCGCGCTGCGAAAAAGCGGTCTCTCCCACGCGCCGGGCGCGCGCGCGCAACAACTCGCCCCGTTGGCATTAATGACAAAGTTTCGCCACACAAACGAGCAGACGACGCGGATTACAAAGTCAGCACTTGACAAGCTTTAAGAGAGACAACATTGATTGTTTTGGTGCTTTTCTCCAGGAGAGTACACACTGTTCCCTCTTTTTAGCTGTGTAATTGACAGCTCACTCCAGTGTCATTATGGGAGAGTGGACACTGCTCTTGTGGTCATTCATTCTAACATTTTTCTTAAAGAGAAGGTTTGCTCACATTATCACAAATTAAGGCTTTGACACTTTATTCATTGTAAGTGGCTACTGATATATTACTCTCCCGCATTACATAATTTTCTTTTTCTTCATACATTTTGTCTTCTGTTCTCCAAAGAACAAATGTTTCCCATTTTCTGAAAGGTGCTTTAAATGTGTCATACTAGTCTGAGTCCATCATCGGTCTGGAATTTTAGGGTCACACCTGACTTTGATTCAATCAAACCTTTTAGTACAGTGTGTTTGGGTAGGTGTGAAAGCAGCAACCAAATTCTGAATCGGCCCAAAGGTAGACTACAAAAAGCCAAAGAGGTGGTCTGAGCATGGTTACAAACAAACTTTTGAGCTGTTTGTTTGTGGTGAGAACATGATCAAACTATCCACTGACCAATTAAAAAAAAAATTACCATCTAACAATGCCTTCAATTTATATAAACGTTTCCAGATGTTCAAAGAAGCTTTACAATTTTCAGAGCATTATTAATTCGCTCCATATAGTGGTGACAAAACCGTGGCTGCCATTTCACGCCTACGGCCTCCCACCCACCACCAGACACACCACTCCATCACTCACATACATACAGGGCAATGCAGGAGAAGTGCCTTGCCTAAGGCCACAACGGCAGAATGGACATAGCAGGGATCGAACTGCCAACCTTCTGATTCTAGGACAACCAACACCACCAATACGCCCGCTTCCATGTATAATAATGTCAAATTGTACATTTACTACACATTGACTAATCAAAAAGCTCACACATGTGACCTCTCTAATTTGATGCAGAGTCACATGCTCAATCCCAAGTTCAAAGGAAGGAGATTGGTTGAGGGTGTCACTGATTTAATTAATCTTTTCTTTAAAGCACAGAACGTCGCCTTTTCTGAAAACTAGTTGTTTTCTGCATCAATCTTGAACCTGTTGAATGTGGCTAATAAATATCTAGAACAAGTCATACATACCATTAATTAATTAAAACTACAGGGTTTGTGAATATTTCCTCCTCAAGTTTGCAAAGGGAAGAGAGCATTATATATTATATAAAAGCATTATAAATAAGACAGATATTAATGTAAATGTTCCTTCTCCACCATTGAGTTTCTGGAAAGACGCTGTACAGGCAATTAACACTGGACTGCTGTATACGCTGTTAAATCTAACCAATCTATCTCATTCAATATATCTATCAGTCTTTCAGAAAGACACATCATGTGAGGTATGATAGCCCTGTGGTGAATTCTGATCAGATTTTAGAGAGAGGTCTATTGAAAGGGGCCCATTCTTAGCTCCCTATAGTGCCTCAGTGAAGGAGAGCGGAGGGGAAACGGCAGCATCACAGTAAATGAATGTGGCATGTGAACAAAGCGTTTGGAACAGGCACTGCACGTCCAGCTCTCTCCTATAGAAATAAATGTAAACAACCACAACTGCGTTCATTGTTGATGCATCGTTCAGTCATGTTTTCTATTTTTTGTTACATACATATGTATAATTGAGTCAAATCTCTTGCATGCACCAAAAGCAATATAGTTTAAACCCAAATGTGACCCCACTGAGACAAAAACACCCCTCACGTGTACCTTTACAAAAGATACACAGCTAAAAGCCTAGGTTTTTTTGCATTTGCTGGTTCAAATAAAGCGTAATTTACTTGGCTCCTGTCCTACTAAGCTAATGTATGTTTACCTCAGTGTCACTATAGCCAGGCCCTGATTACATTAGAAAGGTTATTTTGCTGTCTGTCAGTTTAAAGTTCCCCGAGGCATTAAGATAACAGCATTTGGAGAAGTTACTGTGTAATTGAAATGACAGTTAGGTCTAAATGGAAAAGGAAACATCTGATTGTTGGACAGAAATAGAGACATAGTCCTTGTCTGCCCACATTCAGATCAGATGCCATCTTTCTGGGGTCCAAATAACACGTTGAAATACAGTTTGAAGCAAAGTCTTAAAAAACATCTGTTCTCTTCTGGACCCTACCTCTAAGGAAAGTCACATCCATTCAAATTTATTTATGCAGCACTTTTCTGCAGATGCATCATATCGACATCACAGCCTTTTGTAGACTCGACAATATGTGTGGAACTTTTGTGTGTGTTTTCTGGGATGTTTTCCGGCACTTCAGGGTGATTTTAGCTTTATTGTGTGTTTCATGATTCTTGGTGACAAACCTTATTTTTACACATTTATTTAGGAAAATGCACTAAGTAATGCATTCTTGATTGTTGATGGTCAACAGGTAAAATTTTTTAGAGATTTTTACTGTTAATTCTATGTATGCAGTAACAGGAAGGCTTCTTGTCATTTCTATTTACTAAATTCATCATCATCTCAATATAATGACTAAGCATCTTATTAATTTTACTTACCAACTGGAAATAATGAACCATGTTATTTGAAGGAAGATCACATTTAGCTTTATTGCCAAGTGTGTGCGAACAGTACATGATGAACTAAACCATTGATATCTGCAAATGGCAACAAATCCAGTGTTTCCTCTTTTTACTACTTTACAATTTGCTCTTAATAAATGACCTAAAAAACTGTTTTTTTGTGGCAATATTTGATATGTATATGTATTTTTTTTAGTACAACCGGATTTATTTTTTTTACCAATATTTCATAATTACATTACCCAATAATTCCACAACAAATCTGAAATTGCACAAAAGACCCAATTCAGAGACTTACATTCTCATTTTTTATGAACAACAAAAAAAAAGATGTTTGATCCTCTGAGTGCACAAAAGTCATCACTGCCCCCCTAAAGGCGGAATAATATTACACTAAACAAACCAGACCCTGGTGTTCTTTTCTTTGTAATCTTAAAACTTTTATTATCTAATCACACATTGTCATGTTGAAATGGTTTAGTTCAAAAAGCTTTTGTAACGCTTATGTTTTTAAATCACTGTACAGTACTATCTATACTATGTGTATCGTATCTTGAGTGGAGTTTATCATTCCACTCTTAATATTTATATAAAACCATAAAATAGCAATATAATGAATGAAAATAAACAGTGCTTTTAAGAGTCCTAAAGACTTGTTTGCTCACCTGTTTCCATCCAAACGTCTAATTCAGTCAGATGCTGCGTGAAGATTTGAAAAAAAAGAGAAAATATTTTTTAATTCTAACAGTCTAACCACCCACCATGTCTATCAAAGCTGAGCAAAGAGTTCAGAAAATTTGGTTGCTAGGGTGAACACTTTGGTTGCTAGGGAGCCTTCAATGATGTAAATTTTTTTGATTATTTTTATGATTATCATAAACAAACCCCAATTCCTCTGCAATATTTCATTTTAAAGACATTTTCATAACCATTTCTCATTTATTTTAAATGGCCATTAAAAGTCACTTTAACTCTTCCTAAAGGTTCACATACTTTTGGACAGTAGTTGTGCATCAGCAAGAGGTTGTTAAGCTCACACTGGTAGAACTGATAAACCCGATGACATTCACAGCAGCCGAAGACAATTAAGCGAATGGCATCCTGCCCATGTCTCCGTTTTAATATAGTGTGAAAATAACATGTTTTCCTCATCTATTCTTGTGCATGGATGATCCTAATGAAGATCAACCACAAGGAATACAAATAAGAGATTTAATCCTAATTGGCAGTGGAAAACCGGGGTGTTTGATGGAAGGAATTGAACAGGGAGTCATTAAAGATGTGAATTATAGCTGTTAACCCTGCAAAGATAACTTTCACAGTGTCATGAATGATGACATAAATTATAGTAATATATTCCAACGTATCCAGAAGTGCAGATTCAATTCAGACACGGTGCATGATGGGAATACGTTAACCATACCCTCTCTGCTTGTTGTGTCACAAGGATCATATGAAAAGAAAATATGACTAATTATATTCACAGCAGGTTTATATGCTCGGGAACATCGCTGTTGATGCATTATTCAAAAAGCCGAGGCAACATAAACTTGAATAATGCATATAGTCCATGTCAGAGAAAGAATGAGCAAATAAACAACATGCTAACATAAGAAGCGCTATGTTAGTCATGTCCATGACCCGACTGCTGTTTGGCAGAGATGGAGAAAATCAAAGTGACCAATGTGTAATTCAGCCCATTATATAATGTTTCTGAGCCTCATCACCTTCAGTCAGTCAGTGGTGAGTCCAAAATTGGAGTTCATTCATTGACAGAATGAAAGCCATTATTTCCACTTTGCTACATGTTTCAATGAGATTGTGTTTGATTGGAGGGTTTTGATTATTTGTCCTGAATTACTTGGATGGGAAGTAATCATCTCATGGTCTATTTCTGAAAAACTTATTGATACAATGAGTTGTTCTCAGGTAAATAACAGAGAGGCAAATCAATGGCTTGATGTCAGGTCAATAACAAGTGCTGTCAAGAAAATGACATCCATCCACCCATACGGCCTTTCAAAAGGTCTCTAAGAAAGTCACGTCTCTTCAAGATACACTTCAAGAAAAAAAAAACACGTTTTTCCACTTTTAAAATCTCTATGTTGGCTTCTAACGGCAATTGCTAGAGTCCTCACCAAAAGAAGAAAGTATGATCATATCACACCAATCCAATCGTTGTTGCACTGGTTTTCCATAAAATACTGAATTAGTGCAAATACTGCTATTTAAAGCCTTTAGCTCCAGCCAGCTCTCATTATATTTCGATTTCTGACTATAAAGTGATCACAGAGTGCAGGCTTTTAATCGTTCTAAAGAAAGAGGAGGAAAGTGTTCTCATATTTAGCACAGAAGTTCTGGAACAAACTCCTTGATAATGTTCGAGTTTAGATTTGCTCTCCCTGTTTATATAAAGATTTAAATGCATGTTTTCAACCATGGATTTTCAAGCTTTGGATTAAAATGTTAATGTAAAATCTATACACAGTTGCGTTAAAAACGCTAATTTATTCTTACTACTCTGTTCTAGTCTTTTCCCAGGTGATGGCTGGTGACCAGGATCTTTTTGCTCATGAAACTCTAGCGTCTGGTTTTATTAGCGATCTTTTCCAGGTGAAGGTTGGTGATCTCCATAATTAACTGGGCCACATGAAGATGAAGGGACTAGCCCTAGGTTTACCTGGCTTGATTCCCCTTGAAGCATATAAGCCATGGCTCTTAGTGTATAGTAGCTTCTCCGTATAGCTTTCTACGTGAAATGGAATTGCTAGCGTGGGTTTTTCCTCTGGGAGCTCTGGTTTGCCCACATGTCTAAAACATGTGCCCTAGAGTAATTAAATATACTAGAACTTGTAAACTAGATTTACATAATTGTCAAAAATACCATCATTATTAAACCCTTAAACATTATTTACACACTATTTAACTATTACCAAAAAAAGACCTTATAGCCATTCTAACAATAATGCTCATAGAACTAGCATCTATTAGGCTCATTTTTTTGTCTAGCATCTGTTTAAAATTGCTTTAAAAAACATAGTAATTGTCATTCAGAGCCTATAATCGATCAAATTTTAGATAACTTCCCTTTAAAATCGTGAACTCCAAAAATCAGTTTACATTTCATAGCAACTTTGAGGATTGCTGTTGGTTTGATGGCACTTAAAATAAATATTTATGATTTGTTCCTTTGTTGGCTCTGGTTGTATTTTGTAGTTTTAGAAAAATAACAAATTAGTTTTGCTAACTCCTGAAACCATATTCTCTTGAGATGGATGTGTGGCGGAGGAGCTTCTGGATGAAAAAAAAAATTAAAAGCTGAAAGGTCATCACTTTTCCTTTTATTTCACATTTCTTTACAGAGCAGACAGCCATCTCTGCAGTCCAGGTTAGGCTTAATGCATTCAAATTGCAGTAATTACCATTTCTTTTCGAAATAGCTTTTTCTAAGACAATGGTTTTTGCAGTACATCATTTTATGAATAACAAAAGAGTAACAATTCGAATCTCCTTCTGGCAAAATACAAAAAGCATTTCAAAGATTCATATTTTATTAACAATTGGTTAAAAATATGAATGGATTTGGAGTTCAGAAATAAATCCAATCAGTCAGGCTTTACACCTTTCAGACATTTCATTTAGAGAATTACCTCAACCTTTGTTCTCCCAGTGAGCCTCGATTTTCACCATTTCAAGGGTGCCCGTTTGACAGGAAAGCTTTTAATGACTTATTTAGTCAGTTGAGCAAAACGATGACCTTAATTAAAGTGGGCACTGGGCAGTGGTTTATACTCTGGCACCGCTCTTATTGTAGTCATTTGATCTCTAGATAAACCTGTGCCTGCTGCCTCTGTGTGGACAGAGCAAGAGAAACACCCTGCGGAAGTTAATTTTAAAACAATCAAGTTTTTTAAGAAAAACATCACACAAAATTTGTTAGTTGCAAAATAAACTAACAATCAACTAAAAACGATGCCTTTATATAAAAACACTGTAAAATGTACTTAAAAGTTCTTAATCTGCGAGTAATCTGGATTATTGATTCAATGGTATTAGAGAATTAATGAATATTAAGAGCGGTTTGGTTGTGCTAAACCTTTTATTTTGAAGCCTGTAAATAATAAAAGAAAAATAGAAACAGATGGCTAAAATTTGTGCACAAACTATATTTGATGTTGGCTTGTAAAAGTGGCATTTAAGTTTTTTTATGAATAAAAAAGCATGGTTGTCAAGGTAGAATTTTTGGTCGCTATGAAGGAGTCCATCACATCATAAAAAGTTCCCCATGACAATATGAGTATTATAAACCAACCTCCATGTCTCTATGATCATCCTTAGCTGAGATAGTGCTATGCAAAAATGGTTGCTATGGAGGGATAAGTACATAAAATAACATTCCCATTGTCACTATAAGTTATAAAAACCAATAACCATGTGTATCATTTACCAGCTGAGATAAGAGTTTCGAGAATTTGGTTACTAGGGTAAACATTTTGGTTGCTATGGAGTCTTCAATGACAAAATAGAACATTCTGTTTATCACTATAAGTTAAATAAACCAACAACCATGTCTATCATTTACCAAAGCTGAGATAAGAGTTTCGCGAATTTGGTTACTAGGGTAAACATTTTGGTTGCTAGGGAGTCTTCAGTGACATAATAGAACATTCCGTTTGTCACTATAAGTTAAATAAACCAACAACCATGTCGATCATTTACCAAAGCTGAGATAAAGAGTTTCACGAATTTGGTAACTAGGGTAAACATTTTGGTTGCTAGGGAGTCTTCAGTGAGATAATAGAATATTCAGTTTGTCACTACAAGTTAAATAAACCAACAACCATGCCGATCTTTTACCAAAGCTGAGATAAGAGTTTCAAGAATATGGTTTCTAGGGAGTTTTCAAAGATTTTTTTTATTATGTTTATGTATAGCAAAAACAAACCCCCATTTCTCTATGTTTCATCTTGCAGATATGTTTGTTGCCGTTTGCCATTTCATTGCCTTTTAAACAGCGTTATAAGTCAATGTTAAATCTTTAACACTTTCAGGAGCCTGGGGTTCATATTTTATGTACAGTATTTGGTATGTTCTTGTACTGACTCATAACTACCACAGGTGTGGTTTGTTTGAAGTTTCCACGAGGTTCTCAGTTTGAGTCAAGTTTTACAAAAGTTCCCAGTTTTCCTTTAGTGGTACTAGTCTAAAAAAACAAAGCAACAAGAGTCAGACCAGTTTAGATATCTCTGAAAAGTTTGGAGGCTGTAGCCCGAGAAGATTTTTTTGTCCAACGAGTAAAACTTTTACAAACCAACATAAAAATCTTGATTTTAGTGTCAAATTTACAAAACAATCAAACTTACCGGTAATTAAAGGCACAACAGAAAAAGCTCACTGTTGATAAAAGTGCAGTGCATTACAAAAATCAAAGATATCTGACATCATTGAAAAAGTGCACCTGCAGATAATGGTGTAATGTTTATGCAATATGAAAGTCCTCTGTTATATAACAATATCATATCAGCTTTTGTGATTACAGCCTGACTCCTGAATGTCTGAGCAGCCACTTGATGCCATCCAGCAGCCCTCTCAGGGTTTCTGCAGCTGTATCTTGAACCTACGAGACAAAGAAAATACAGACTGAAAATAAAAGCAAACTCCAGCTTTATAATTGTTTAAAAATAGTATAAAAACAATTTTCGTTGTATTTAAATATGAAAACTTTTGCTAGTAAATTAAACCTGTGAATACAAGATGAGTTTTACCATCCAGGGGTTAGGCAGGGCACTGAGCTGAAGCTGATGAGCCATGGTCACACAAGGCGTTCTAGGTCTTTCTGCTGTCTCTCTAGACACACAGGACAAAACCAGGAGTGGACGGGAAGAGGCTCCCATACCGCGGTCTAACATGACTCGGATCTGTGCTCTTTCCTCCTCCCAGTCCTTGTCGGTGCCTGGTAAAAATAAAGAAATGCAACATATAAAATTCCCTCTTCTTCAACAACTTTTAAAAAAACACATTGTATCCACTTTCATATTAATCATAATTCCTCCATTGAACCCAACAACATGGTTTGAATGAATATGTGCAGTTAAAATTCAAATTTCAGTTATCTAACCACATTTATTTCTATTTTAGAATTGTTTTTGCCTTTCTGAGACTACTTCAGGATTCCGGATTGTAGGAGCTTGTCATGGTTCCAGTGTCTGTTCTGTAAGCAACAGAAACTAGAAACTTTGAACTAAGCACAAGCCGCACTGGGGAGCCAGTGGAGGGAGATGAGGTTCTTTGAAAACAGACAAGCTACAGAGTTTAGCAACATTTTTCGAGGTCTGAAAACATCTATGTAAACAGATACCCTGAGGCTTGAAATAAACGTATGAATGGGGATAAATGTTCCACTTGTGTAGGGTATAGAAATAAAAATATCAATGTAACTGCTGGAGTGAATGACTGTGATTATAAAAGAGTACGTTCATACAAAATAGTTGTTTACTTTTGTTCTATGGAATTCAAATCTGTTTCTTAAATATCCAACATACATATCGATCCAAAGATTTGTACTCGATTGATTCAACTCGATTGAAAACCATGGGCACAAACGTCTGACTGATAGAGTGGTGCCAACGTAAAAAAAGAGTCTTGGTTTGCCATATCAGATCCGTTTTCCGCAGGGAGAACGACCAATCAAAGCTGGCTATTTTGATTATTTGGGTATGATCTAAAAAGCTAACAGGTCCCACATTTTTATAGCGACATTGCACAGGAAACAGTAAACGGTAAACGTCACAAATCTAGGGGGCTCCGTAACCGAATTAAATTAAGAATCTCACAAAGCTCAAATGGCTTCTCAGCTAGGTGCTCTTCACCTGGGTCGAGGACATATTGGTGTAAAGATGCTGCCAGCCTGAAGATAGCGTTTACGATACAACTCATACATTCCATGCCACACGGGAAAACAGGGAAGTAGAGGACAACGACAGAGAAGAAATCAAAGAACACATAGAAAAAAAAAAATGATGGATGTCGAGTGGCTTATACCGTTGGTGGCTGATCGCAGGAAGCTGTTTGGCAATGATGTAGAGAAAAGAGAGGATTTGTGGCGCCCTATTTCTTTCCCATTTCCTATTGGACGAGCGCCACCAAGCGGCTCTTTTTCATCCTACTCTTGTCATCAAAAGAGCAGCTTTCATTGGTCGAAAAACGGGTCCGAAGTGGCAGTGCGAATCTCTTTTTCCTCGATAACACTCATCGCTCAGATGTGTGAGCTAATGTTGCCGTCACACAAAACTGGTGTGAAGGCCTAAGCTTCCACACTTCACAAATAAACCCGCAACCTTGCTGTTGATCAGACAAACATCAAATTGTAAAGCATTTAAAAAAAAATACAAGTAATTAATTTTTTTAAAAAAGCAAAAATGATTATTGGTACATGACCCGGAGTGACTACTCAACATTAAAATAACACAGATAGACAATCAAGCCATTAGGAATACCTCTTTGTTTTTCAGCATTGGCAACAAAGATGAATCCGCTGACGGCCTGACACACTTGATAAAACACCGGGTTGAGGCACAAAGGAATGTTTGACTCGCTTTCCTCTTGATAGAGAAATATTTTACTGCGCAGACTGAGCTGCTCCAGACGAGCTCGCTCTCTCTCTGTGCTGAAACAAACAGTCGAGTATTCAAACACAGACTGAGCCTTTTCTACATCAGCTTATTCAGACAAAAAGAAACCCACATTTCTCTCTAACTGGAAAGCTACCTATAAAAGAGTCACTATTATTGCTATTTTGCGGTTGACTATTATTATAACAGGTTGGAGCACATGCAAGGTCAAAAAACACTTTCAGTGTTATTATAATAAATATGCCTTTATTTTTTACAGGTTTTACAATGACTCCCAGATGAGGAAAAAAAACACTTTTGCAACCAGCATCTCACGTAGGAAATGATCCACTTCAACCTAATTGGTCTAAATCAATCTGGTATAAATTGGTTTTACACTGAGAGGGTAAACATTTGAACGATTGTGAAATGCTTTGTATTTATTTGATTCGAAATCAAGACACTTATATGAAAATGGCTTTATATGGCAATATAAGCTTTTTTTTCATTTTGTTCTAGTGGTTTGGCTTTTTCAACAAAAGGTGCCTTGATGCTTTAAAGGTTAATGATAACAGTAGCTGTTATCACTGTACTTACTGGCTGTGAATCTCAGGAAAGGTTTAAAAAAAACTGTGAACTCATGCAGCCTTTACTAAAAGCTGATTCGCCAATTCAGCACTAAACATGTACTGCTAGATTCGTATATTCATTTCCTGTGTTTAGGCATGCAGTACGTTGTAATACCAAAAAGATTCATTTAATGGCGACTTGTTTCAGTGAGTCAGATATTTCAGATTTAAGACAATAACTTGAAGCAGAGAAACAGAGCTATGATGCACCCTTTCACTTATGTACATAATTGTTAACTTTAAAAATCTAAAGTTATGCAAATATTCTTTGTGGGAAAAAAAATTAATACGTTGGTCAAATAAAATGCGACGTCCTCTTAGAAATCCTAAATAAGGGTTAGATTACATTAAACTAGTTAGGGTCAGTTTTAAGATAATTGCCACAAATGTTGTTCGCTTAACAACCTAACAAACTACATTACCCACAATGCCTGGTAAAGCTATTCCCAGAGACTGCAGTAATCACAGCAGTTGTGTATCATCAAACTTCTTGTCAAGACTGCTTATTTTCAGAAGTTCTTTATACAGTATTGGTGCCTTAGGGTTAGGGTCTTAACCAGTCTGTAGTCTGTCTACACCTGAATAAACCATTTGGTCGTGAAACTACAATGGCAAAGGAATTAGAGCAATTGTAACCTGACCTGAAAAAATATAACAAATGCAAAATTTCTCACCTGTTTGTTGAATATAAAGTGACAATATTGAATGTGTGCTTATCGTCATATTTAAAACTGATTCCAGAGCCAATGCCTGAAAGAGACACAGAATTGTTTGAAATGCAGCCACTGCAGAAATATTTCAGTTAAAAAAATATTTGAATGAATTAGAACTAACTCAGCACCATCAAACTGCCGTTGAGGTATTCCAGCGATAGGTAGAATGTGAGAGGAATGCATGATCACGTTCATGAGGGAAACCTCTAGCTGCTCAAGCCCGGGGCCAAACATGGCCAGCTGGGGCTCTGCAGACACAGGAATGAGTGAGTGGAAGAAAGAGGTCACAGTGTCAAACGGAGCTTTCGGCTGCTGCCGCCATTGGTCTCGAGAAGCAGGGCAGACTCGCAGATATCTGGGGTAACACAACAAAAATTATTCAGTCAGTAAATATTTTTAAAAACCGTGAACAATGCTGTAAAGAAAAAAATGCTTCAGAAAGAAAAAACTATAATAACACACTGCAAGCAGCGATCAAAGGTCTCGAACACCTCCGGTGCAATCGCCTCTCTGTGGCTGCAATAAGCACTACGATCAAAAACTATTTAGAATATGTATTCTAGCAGATTTGTCAAAAAGAAGTCTCTAATGTTGTATTTCTTGAGAGCAGAAACTCTTAACATGTAAAGCAAATTCAAAGCCGAACATTAACAACTTCCTGTTTATGGAAAATATTTGACTTTCGTTGGGTGCCAAGTGTACATTTTTACACAGTCAAAAAAAGCTTCCCAATTTACCATCCCATATGCCCTAAGATAAGACTTTCTGAGAGTTTCAGAAGAGTTTCTGTTTGAGTTTGTCGATTTTGGAAATAGATTCAATGTTACTTATATTGAAGTTACTTATATTGAAGTCTTGAGTTAGAATTTAATTTGCCTACTACAAACTGTCAGCGTACCTTAACCTGAAATGCATTTAAGTGGCACGTTTTAAACCCCAATGAGATGGAAACGTTCACCGGTTCTGACTTGTGTGGGGAATTCTTTTTAAGCGAGTTTAGGACCTCAAAAATGTACTGAAGTCCCCGGATAAATTAAAATGGGGTATTTCGCATCTTCGGTGCTCAGGCCTGATAAAATGAACGGTGTTAAAATTTGGTGTTACTACCTTTTGTCTTCAACTTAAACAATCCTTATAGGCACACTTGCTTAAAGTCTGTGATTTTGAAAGACAATAGTCAAGTGTTTGGACCAAACAGGTGCTGATCATCAAAATAACGCTTCACTGTGTAAGAACGATTATCATCATGGAAAGATTGAGCAGAGCAACAAGATGCAAGGTAATAACAATACAGCAACAAGGTCTCTCCAAGACTAAGATTATAAATCAAACTGAAGTTTCAATGTATGCCATTCAAGCTCTTTTGAATAAACTCAAAGAAACGAGTCCAACAATGAGGATTGTAGATGCAGTGGTCGGCCAAGGAATCTTGTGCAGCAGAGGAAAGAAGCTGGTTACTAGGGATGTCGGGCCTGTTGCTGTGCTCATGTACTCATACTTGTGTTTGTAAAAACACAACGCTACCAAAGACTGATACCCTGAGACATCATCAACAGAACTTGCTTTTGACAATCAACCACTTTCAGATGTTGATAACGTTGGGTCACCTTCTTAACTAAAGTACGAAATTCCAAGTCGCCGTCATGTGACTGATGTAGTATTACTAGAAATAAAACAGGTATCGGTGAGAACCAGGTACTCGTATAGTATTACTAGTTGCCCTAAATCAGCTCAGAACTAGCATAAAGCAGTGGAAGCACAGATGTACCCAAATCCCAAACCTCCAATGTGAGAACAGGGCCAAGTTTTCCAGTTTGCATGAGGGACTGCGGTGCAGAAAAATGACAGCAGGTGCTCTGGACTGTTTTTCGTACAGCTAGAGAGTGGAACAACAATGAGTGGAACACAGGCAACAGTGAAACATGGTGGAGGTTCCTTTAATGTCTGTGGGTGCATTTCTGCAAATTAAGCTGGGTATTTGCTCAGGATTTATGGTGTTCTCAATGCTGAGAAATACAGCCAGATACTAAGCCATTGTGCTACACAACCAGTGAATAACAATTGGCCCCAAATTTATTCTGCAGTAGGACAACAACCGCAAACATAAAGCCGGTGGGTGGGGGTCACACTAAATTTTGATTTGATTTAGTTTTCTCTAGAATTCACTGCATTCGATGTAAGTGAGCCACTAAAAAAAGTATTAATTTCTACATTTTCCACCTCAGCCTAAAACATTTAAATGAAAACGCATTTGTTGCAAGATTCACAATTATTTGGGATAATATACTTCAGATATTGATACCTTTATTTTTCTGTTATCAAAGTGTCATCTGGTTCCACGCTGAGAACTTACTCTGCCATGTAATCAAAAGACATCTCGGAGTCCTCCTGTAACGGTGACCCAGAAGAATCCACCTGAGGCAGCGATAAATGGTCAACTGATGGCCAGAGAGGAAGATCTCGACACAGGAAGAACTTCCATAGTACAGGGTCTCGAACCATCAAGCGCCAGTAGGTGCAGGTGGCTCCTAGTCTGCAGAGGTCTTGAGGAGATAAGAAGCTCATGATGTAGAACTGCATGTCTACCTGAGATTAAACAAGAAAAGTATGTTAAAGGACCATTGTTGTTACTATTTATACCACTGTAAAATACTATACCACTTTGTCATGTTAGTTTCCCTTTAAACTTGATCTGGAATAAACTCACAAAAAGATAATTATAAAGAATTTGAATCTCAAAATGAATTTATTAGTATTTATTATGCAAAAATATATAACAGAATAGCAAATACTGTCAATGGTATACGTTTTTAATTGTAAAAAATGCTAAATAAAATTATATAAACCATTTACGCGAAAAATGAACTTTGTTGTTAAGGACGTGTACAAACAGGGCTTGTCATTCTGAATACTCCAAGTTTTGATAGCCATTTTAAAAGTTTTAAACATTAATAAACACGATTGTAAAAAATTCTTACCGACAAATTATCCAGAGAAGGTCCGGTGACATCCAAAGTAGCATCGCTTGAACACCGCGTTTGTCGTTTAGCTTCAAAAAATATGTCTCGGAGACTTCTGAGACTTTGCACGACCATAGCTTGACTCAGCATTGTCAAAACAATTTCACCGAATGATTTCAGTATACAGCTGAGGATGACATTTGCTTAGTTTCATTGGTGATTTGATCCGGAACTGTCTAAAGCTACACGTCTTTCAGTACGGCGTGTTTACGACGTCACGTATTGTAGTGCATTGTGGGAATCAGAGTTATATCATACAGGTAACATACATAGTAACAAAGATTTGTAGAGTATCACGTTACACACTTTAAAAGAAGCATTTATTACGTAACCTATAAATTATTGTCCACATTTTTTAAATATATAATTGTGGTTAGCAACAGTGAAAATATAGATTTCAGAATTGAAATATAGTGTTGTTGACTACAACTATACATTGAACCAACATGGACAAATAATTATTGAAAAATATACTTGTGGTTATTTGAAATAATATATACATTTATTCTGAAAACCAGATTTCCATGAGTTACAATCACAAATGAAAAAAAAACCCAAGTAAAATACAGTATGTATACGTTTACAAATAAAGAGAAATAATTATCCAAGGAAAGTAAAATAAAACTCACACTCATTTCAACATTTCGTAACCCAAAATTTATTTCAATGAAGACGTAAAAAAAAAAGAACTTCTTTTAAAAAGAACATGACAAAAAGTTTAGCTTTTTAAAAGTATGCTATCAAAATATTCAAGTTCCAATCTCTGAACAACACATGTGGTCAATGAAAGGAACATAGATGCAAGAACATTTAATAAGTGAGAAGAAAAGGAGTCATATACAAATATGGTATTAAAAAGAAAAGTTCTATACTTAAAAAATGGTTACGAATACTTAAATATTCAACATATATTCGTTGTTTCCCCCTCTTTGTACCATTTCTTTTAACATATAAATGTAATTAATTAAAAATAAATAAATAAAAGTTAACATAAATAAAAGTTGTGATGTTTCGGCTGGAATTGTTTTTCTTAAACAAATAGTTATTTGTTTATATTTTACATTAGAAGTATTATTCCACATTCTCAGCAAAAACACACATCCAGAGAACAAATCTGGACCAGAGCATAAGTGCTGTTTTTGTTTTCAGCTTTTTCCTTTTTTTTTTTAAATCTTTTTCATTGGAGTTAACTCTTTTTATTTTGCTAGCTTCAGTACAATGACACTGTGTGAAAAGCACTTTCCAGGTTTACTGCAAAATACTAAGGATCTCCTTGGCATTCTCTGTGTTCCAGCCCTGACCCTGAAGAGGCCCCTCACATGCCAGCACATACTTATGCAGGATTTGTGTGCCAATATCTCGGAAATGAAGCCTGTCCTCTTTACGCTCTGTGCTGTCCATGCTGCAGTCTTCATATTTCACTGCCCAGAAACACATCTCACCAATGTACATCATCGTCAGCAAGTGAGTGTCAGAAAAGATACCTTTCGGGGGAGATAAAAAAAAAAATATATATATTATAAATAGAGATGCGTTTGTTTTGATCAGTAAAATCAAATGAAAATATAACATCTTAATGACATGTTGGCTCGCAACTATGCATGCCTTAATACCCTGCTAGCACGCTTAAGCACATTATTATAAAATGTTAGAACAGTAAATAAATGCAATACTTTTCATGCAAGATTAAATATAGGAACCTAATAATTGATATGATAATTTTTAAAGCTTTATAATGACAAGTAATTGTTTATTAAGGATGCTTCTAAAAGACCAAATGATGGGAGCAGATGGAAACTGACGTTTTATTGTACGAAAGAAACAAAGAATGTTTTTTTCTGTCATTCATTATTAGATCTATTATAGATCTACTGCATCTTTTTTGCTGTTGAAACACAGGACAGAGATTAACTCCCTCAATATTCACATGCAGAATAGATGCATGGCTGGATGTGACAAGACAGCCTTACACAGACCCTATCTTTTTTTTCCTTTAAAGGGACACTACACGTTTTTATTTTAAATACGCCCATTAATAAATAAAAAATTTATATTTTAAGGCTGAAATTATTAGGGACTATACTCAATTCTGGCGTACTATTCAAGGACTGGTGCAACTTAACGAAACCATCACATAGAAAACTGTTAAATTAACCATTTTATTTTTGCGGCACGGTGGAGCAGTGGGTGACACTATGATCTTTCAGTTAGAAGGTTGCCACTTTGAGGCTCACCGTTGACTTCCCTGGGTAGGGGTCTGAATGTTCTTGCCGTGCTTGCAGGGGTTTCCCCCACAATCCCCAAAAACATGAATGTGTGCAACCTCTCTAGGGTGTACCCCTGCTTCTCGCCCGTAGTGCGCGAGAGACCCACATGACCCCAAAAGGGAAGAAAGGTTATTTCGTCCACATAAGCACTAATATAAAACAAAAGGTACCAAAACAAACCTTCTGCCAGACAACTGGCTGTAGCAGAGTCATGGAAAACCACACCATCATTCAGCTTGACCGAGTTCCTCACTTGCAACATTCTCATAAGGTAACGTACCCCTTCTTGAAGACACTGCAAAAAACATCCAGCGAAGCAGCATTTAATCCATGGCCACAGACACAAGATGTGTGAGAGAGAAGTTGGAGAAAGAACCTTAAGGAATGTGGCTTTGTTCTTCTTGATCCACTGCTTGCGTTGATGTAATGTGTGGCAGTACATGTATAATAATGCCCCACGCCTCCAGTATAGGCACTCCAGTAACTCCAGCCCCAGCACAGACTGTACCTGATCCAAACACAATACTATTATGTGACCGAACTCTTATTTAGCAAAACCAGAACAGTGTTTTACTGATATACAGCGCTCTATACCAGTGAAATTACCTCTTGAGAAGGCACTAGTCGCCCTGCTAACACCTCTGGCTCCGTCAAATCCTGAAGCAACTGTTGTATTTTAAAAGGGGCTGTGTCTTCAGGAAACTCCTGGTCTACCAGCTTGTTTTCCTCATAGAATGTAATGTCCAAGACAACCTGTGACGATGTGGGTAAACAAGTGAAGAACTTGCGTCAATCGAACCACTCAAGAAAATATATGGAATCGCTTTTATATACTACCATAATACTTGTGTTAAGAACATAGGTTAAATTTAATAACTGTGTGAATTTCCCATGCATCTGTGGCTTACAGAACTGTATGTTTGGAAATGGATTTCAGCTGCATTTGAATGCATGATGAGGAAAGGATGACTTACTATTGAATGGACATTTCATTACAACAGCCATTGTGCTGCACTTCTTTTTAATGGTGTTGGACAATCCACGAATAAAATGAAAATGCTGAACTGCAGGCAAAAGTTCCTGAATGTTCAACTCATTATTATCTCTGAATATGAGAACTCATTACTTGGAGAGTGGCAGAATTGCAGACCACAAATCGTACTAAACATTTGTTTCGTGAGGAATTGATTACTTCAGTTAATCATAAAAACAAGCAAATATGCAAACACAGATCTCTTGAGGTCCTCTTCAGTGCTACAACGCCACCTACTGTCTTTTGCACTTAATTCATCTAACGCCTATTGGCATAAACCAAGTCATCTAAAAACATTTGTTCACTGTTTTGCATGGATAAACGTTTAAGTGAATCTCACTGTTTTGGATATTTTAAACATGTCTTACTAGTGTGTGTGTGTGTGTGTGTGTGTGTGTGTGTGTGTGTGTGTGCGTGTGTGCGTGCGTGTGTGCGTGGGTGTGTGTGTGTGTGTGTGTTAGAGCTGATTTTTATAATTATTCATTCATCTGATAATAAAAAGCATTATTTAATTGCTAGCACACATTGGATTTTAGGATTGACATTTCAAATATATTTTACATAAACGTCAAATTTAGAGTTTGGAATGTAAATTGACTTTCAATACAATATCTTGCCATAAAGAATAACAAATTCATTCTTCTTACCACAAAGCCATAATCTCTCTTTTAGGTTCTTTGGACTTTTGTTTATAGTTAATGATTTTCCGACAAGAAACAATTTGAAAAGTTTGATGTCCACTCAAAAAAAGCAAATAAATAGTTATAAAAAATAAAATAGTTTTCCAGAAGGGGCTAATGTAGATGCTACTCAAGCATGAATGCGATTGCTTCAATAGATTTCAGCCATAATCACTTTATATATTTCTGAGATATTAACCAGCAACACAAACATGTATTTGATGAAGAAATATGGACAAAACGAATAATAAACTCTGAAATTACTGTAAAACTGTGCTGGAGAAAGACAGACACTATGATCATATTCAATCTGCATCCTCAAAGAACATTCTTTCTCTAGGAAAATTCTTTGGCAGGAACATGGCACATTGGAATTGATCCTTGCGGATAATTACTGATCAACTGAACCTATTTATTTAAACAAATTTGTTCGGAAAGGTGTATATTCTGACTAAACCATTGATTGTTGCATCCCTAGTGTGTTTACACAAACGCCCAGATTGTTTTGTTGTCAAACGCCATGAATTTCGGAGCATTAGATTGTTCTCAGATTGTTTAGTTTGTGGCAACACAAACCTTAAGATTGTTAAGATTTCTGTATAGAACCACCCTGACGAAAAGTCAGATAGATGTACCTTACTTCATTTTGTCTGTAAAGAGAAAATGTGAGCATAAGGGGAAGAGAATTGGGCTACAAAAAGTCAAATTGAAAAAAGGTACTTAGGACAAATCAATAAAGGCCTCTACAAACCGATCGTAACTTTTGTTCAGATGTTTCATACGACAATGCACCTCGAACGAAAACCGTCAACAGGACATCACATGACTGACTAGACGAGTTGTGCCAATAAATAAAAATAATAATAATAAATAAAAAATAAAAAAGTAGGATGTCTTCTCAGAGTGCATCTGTTGTACCAAAAACAACATCTTCAGGTAGGGAGCGACATTGCACCAATATTTCCTTAACCCACACGAATACCTTGCTGAGATGCCATCACAAGATTTGGATCATGTGTAGAGGCCCTTAAGGGTGTTATTTTAAAATACCATTGACAAAAGTTACTTTAGTAAGTAACAGATTTAACATATAGACCGCAAAGAATTATATAATTCTGTGAGAAACATCTGATATCCCATTAAAAAACCACAACTGAATATGAAGAACTAATTAATTTTCTAAGCTATATGTTGGGTGGCTTGAAAGGTGCCAGCAAGTTCAATGTATTATTATTATTAAACAGTCAGCTACTTTCAGCTCTCGGTCAGCCTTGAATGCTTTATCAATAATGTTTGGATTGATGAGTTGTGTGAATTACCTGTGTATAATCTTGCAGTAGTTTAGGCAGGCTGCTGCTCTCTCCTCCATGTCTATAGTAAGTTTTCAACTTCTCTAGTATGGAAGATGCATTCTGTAAGTAGTCATCGTCTAAGAACATAAAAATAAAAACATTATGTTATTATAACATATTAATGAACATAAACAGGCTTCTACATTTAAAACAGAGCTGGATGAAAACAAACAAACAAAAAATACTTTTTTTCCAAACAAAAATGTAAAGCCCACCACCTTTCAGTGCATTCCCACAAGTTGACTAGATCTAGAACATTTTAAACATTTAAAGAACACCACAAAGAGAAATGCACTTTAAAGATGATATTAGAAAAATGACAGATTTAAGTACGACTTTAAAATCCTAATTTATTATGAAATTATTAAATAAATTGAAATGTATTTAAATGAACCATGTTTAAGTCGTACAAAACACAAACTTAGCAATAAACTGAAATATTTACATTGTATTTCTAAAATCTTTATATTGTATTAAAAAACAAACAAACAAAACAGAATTTTGTACCATATCGACATTAGATTCACTGATCCGAATCTAAAGGGCTTTTATTTCTCATCAAAGAATCATTCTTTCTTTCTTTCTATTAGTTTTATGGCTAAACTGATTGAAACAGATACATTTGAATAACAAACCAATAATTTGATGCACCACAATGACAGAAAAGCGAATACTTTAACCATAACAGTATATTATTTGGCACGACATTCAATTAAAAAAAAACATCACCACACTGCAATTATAGTGACTTTAACAACGTTAAGTTAGATACGTAAGAGTTAACATATTTTTGAATAAATATATACCTGGCCGTACAACATTGAACTCGAGCTTAAAACACTACAAGGTGACAAAAAACGTTACGACCTAACGCTGACGAAGTTTTAACAAAGTGCAGCCACAAATGTGACAGAAATGTGTAAATTGCAATAGATAGAAAGGTGTTTTACATATTACAATGACATATTGTTATAATCTAAGGCGCTCTTGTCAGCTAGTTACTCAGAAATGACCGGACAGAGTCAAGTAAATGTTTGTTTTGGTTCGCAGGAATGCTAACGCGAAGAGGCTAAGCTAACCTGCTAACGGTGGTATTGATTCTGCCGCCAAATACGTTAATTTCGTTAGAATGGTGATTACTCTATACGCAGGTAATGACAGCGGTCTTGATTACCTGGTTTCTCCGCCCGAAGAGTGGCACATTTGTTATCTAACTCAAAAATCCTCCTCTCCAGCTCGACGCTTCGTCTGTAGTCGTCGGCCATGACTGTAAACGACAGTCACGTGACGAGCGCACGATTACTCACGTGCGGGGGATTACTGTTTCGTTCTTTCGTTTCATTCATAAATGAAATCAAAATGTGCGGATAATTTATAGTCTGATACACAAACGATTCCCATAAAAAGCAGTGACTGTTAAGACTGTACTGAAAATGAAAATGCAAGCAATATTGAGATTATGGAAATCCGAGTCATTTCTGCGAATCGGTTCTTTGAAAGTGATTCATTTTAAGATTCAGATAGGAAAAGATTCAGAAAAGATTCGTCGGGTATTGCGGAGCTGTTATTGTAGCAATGATACGTAAGTAGATATTTGTACTCTTGGCACTTGATCTGAATTTTTCTGGGTCGGATGTTTTATTATGAACTACAAATAATTTAGATTCTTAATGTTAATCAAATTTCAGCAAAACTATTTCATTAATTGTGCATAAATGTATTGTTTATTTAAAAATGCATTGCATAGGCTTGCAACCGTAACGTTTGTAACATGGAATCCAATGAAGATGTTTTCAGTATGCCCATGATATAACCAATTTTTGTTGCAAATACAAATATGCACCCTTTACTTTACTAAAAATATTAAAGATTCCTCCAATACAACCATATGTTTGTGTAACCAAGTGATGTCAAGAATGCCTTCGGTCTGAAATTATTGTTGCTAGAAAACATAAAGTTGCCAATTCCAGGATGGATTTTCAATACACATAATTAAAGATAAAATATCAAATCCAACGACAAGAAACAGATGAGGAGATTAAAGCTGAGTTCAGACTGCAGGACACACGTGACCTGTTTTCAAATAATTTCTCACCAGTGGTTTGTCACGAAATATGGTTTGGGAACATGGACAAATTTCTCTGTGGTTCTGTCTAAAGTCATGCAGTGAGAATTCCTCTATCTCTGATCTATGGCTCATTGTGAATTCAGCAATGACTGGAAGCTGCCCCAGAAAGTTGTGTGATTTGAAAGGATCTGTGACATTACAACTCTGAAAACTGCGCAGTCTGAATCTGGTTAAATGATGCATTTGTGACTGCCAGTGACAGATAGTAATACCCTTTCAGTAATTTTGAATTGACATCTGGGACTTACGGCAACAATCGTGAACCCTGGTGAGGCATGTCCTAAAGTTTTACCTTTTATTAGTTTTCCAAATAACCATGAATGTTTTGTTTATGTTATGAAGCTCATTGGTCTCCTGCACAGACGTCATTCATTGTCAAGCAGATAGAAAGCGAATTGAAACTGTAGTGTTCAATCCCCCAGCACCTTGAGATAAGCAAAGTTGTTTTTTTTGTCTGTATGTCGATCCGGCTTCAATTACAAGTACACACATCTCCACAAAACATACAATTTACTGATACAAAATGAACTTTTTTCTGATACAAAAATAACTCCATAGATTATATCAAAATATGACGCAATTGTACAATCACGTGGTGCTTTTCATTCAACGCTCTGATCTTCATCCATTCATTCATTTTTGTTTGTTACGTCATCTTTGCCTTTTTTCAGATGGTGAAGAGGACGATACAAATATTATTACATGGGTAAAATTGTGAGAGATAATTGTTTCCCATCTTAATAATATATTGGGCGATTTCGATTAATTTTTGTGAGAAATAAAGCCGTCGAAAGTGTTTCTGTTAAACTGAGTATCGTGTGGGAGCTTTATAAGGATGAGCATGCAAATTACACTGCTCTGCATAACCGAATCATCTCAAATGATTCACTCAAAGCGATTCATAACTATACGATTCACACTTGAACACTGAGGGTTTTCACGTCTCCAAAGATCCGACTCGTTAGAATGAATCGGAAATCGCTGGAAAGTGACGAGAGGGTTAAATGCAAATAAGCAAATCGAGCCCCTGACACTCCTTCGCTGTCTTCATTCCCGCCTCTATGAGATCAACGAGGGCACACTGTCACCATCATTCATCCACAATATTAGGCCTGAAATTTGCCGACATGGCGTCTCTGAAAGCGCTGTCCAGAGCGGAGAATGTATTAACCAGGAGCGTGGCAGCGACCATCAAGACCAACCTCTTGCGCTTCTCCATCCCCAAGGTCAGTGTTTATCAACAGAAGACGGTGCATGCGAAATTCTGCATCATCATGAACCTGTCGATGCATCTATTTCTGTAAGCATGTCATCGCTGATTCCTGTCCTAGTTCACTAGAAAATGGATGGTCAGATAGGATTTGGGATGTCAAACTATTGTTTACATAGTTTTTATGAATTGGGTGGAGGAGTCGGAATGCGATTTGGAATGCACCTAACACAAATAATGCATTGTTATTTCAACCAACTCATTAAAGACAGACAGCACAGATTCGACCTTGATATTAAGTTACAACCTTTCATTCATGCTTGCTTTAGTGATTTGTGGCTCACTTGGAAACGCATCTCAAAGTCTGTAATTCTGCATTTATCCTCCTTTGACTTGGTTGATCGCAAAATGTCACTCTTAAAGTCAAGTGTTGTATTTTTTCCCCGATTTTTCATTGATGTTGGAGAAAAATATATAAATATAAACAAAAAAACTGAATATTTTACGTTAAAGTATATGTTAATGTTACAAGAATTTGTTGTAGACGCATATGTTCCAATAGAACATCTATTTAAAAGAGTGTTGACAGGGCTGCCAAATATTTCATTGGATAACAATACCCCACTGAGACTCTCTCCTCCTCTTCTTTGTGCTTTTGCACGTATCCCGTAACACATACCTACACTGGTATGGAGTGCAGAAAGTGCCATAGTACACATTTAAGTAAAAACAACAAATTAATCTCAATTAGAAGACTGAACACTTTTGGATATGTAAATGATTAATGTCTACTCGAAAACTGATTACAATGACCTGATTATCTAAAACTATTACAGCATTTTAAAAACGTCATGAAGTGCAATATAATATCCATGTGAAGAACAATAACTGTATTGTAAATCATAATCACAATATTGAAAAAATAAAAAGAACGCAATTCAAATATTTCCCAAAATCTCTAATTTAAAGGGAAAAGTTAAAATAAAATACATTCAAAAAAACACTGCAAAACTGGATTTTAAAATCCAAACTTATTAAACTGTGAAATTATGAGATGAATTGTAATGTATTAAAACCCATGCAATGAAAAAGTATGTATTAAAGTATAGTTGTAATTAATGGATGGCTTGTTTAAATATGTATTATTGATGTTTTTGGCACTTTCTCTTCTCCATACACAGAATAAAGAAAGAAGGAATGCACATCTCCAGACTCTGAGCATTATTTAACCTTTATTGTCACATTCAGTGGTTATGATGCAGTTGCATGCTGGTGTCATGTGAGGGTTCATAGAGTTGTACTGTATACACGCAGAGCAGAAACCTTTGAATGCCCTTTCCAGGAAAGACACTGTCATGGTTTTTACTCATACGGCTCTTAACCTTTAGTATATTCTTGGGAGTTCTAACTCTTGAATCTATACTGCTCACAAGTCTGCTAGCGACACCAAACAGAAGTGTTTGAATTATTGATTGAGTGATAAGTGATCAGCTGTTTCCTCTCGTTGTCCTTTACTCGAGCAATTGTGAGGTCAACTACACACTGTTGTGTAAGCAAACAAAGATATAAATGAAATGAATGTCTTGGCTTAACTCCCAGAGTGAGTGTCGGCAGAAAAATTAGGCAAATTGCTTAGAGTCGATTTATTTGATTTATTATTCCTTGCAGAACTGATGATATTGTTGTAAATGGGTCATATCTGCAGAGGGGGCAGTGAAAATCTAGATCTTCTTCAAAAACGGTTTTTCAACTGCCTGCGTGTTTGCGGGAAACTTAAAGGCATTAATACTAGAGCTCGATGGACTGAGGGAAGTGTGTAAATCTGGCTCAAGTGGCTTCATTCATTCACCAGTTCATTCATGTGTGTGGTTGCCAGACATGCGGCTGCTACTTTTCCACTTCCAGTCAACGCGCAGGGCAATTTTATTCAGACCCTCTGGAAGCCGTTAAAGATATTCCTAATGGATCAACTATTCTTGTGGGAGGTAAGGATTTAATAAATGTTCAACTTTTATATGAAACTGACTTTATCTGAAGTTTAATATTTTTAAAAGAACATTGCATTCCTCGTGTAAGTACCCTGTGTTCCCCTATCCTCACGTCATTGCCTCCACGTCTTAGCGTCTCTGTTCATTGTATCCACCTGATCGTTCCCTCGCTAGCCCCGATGACCAAAATGAAATAAACTAAATTTTTAGCCAATTGTAAAGAAAAATGGAACTAGTGTGAAAACAAGCTTCTCTTTTGATCTTGATTCAATTCTTATTTCCAGTAGAATTCAACAAATCCATTTGACAAATCAAGGCACTCTTTTCAAACACTTGTCAATCATGTTGGACCCAGTCAAGAAACATCATCTTTAATCTTTTGTATCTTTTAAGCAATGTGAAATAAATAATATCGATGGGTTTGTTGACGTTGTGCTCATTTGCCTGTCATTCAAAGTAAGCCACAATAGGCAACGTGTTTAAAAAGACAAGAAATTCTGGTGCTGACAAAGATATTGGCGATCTCCTGCTGCTCGCCCAAGAGAATAGCTTTTGCCAAATGGATTAACTAAAGCCTCCTAGTCTGATTAAAAACTTTGAGCATCTTTATTGAACTATATCTGGGCAAGACCAAGCCATTTTGAGACTGTTGACCGTTAAACGAGTCTTACAGTGACCAGCAAAGATGGAAAATGCCAAAAGGATGGAGAAATAACAAATGAATGCTGTTGGAAGATCATCATAGAAACATTTTTGTCTTTCTGTGAAGTCACACTAGCACAGTTGTTACAGAATAACCTAAATGAAAATAGCATAATTTTCTTGCACCCACAGAGCAGCCCATCTATGGTTGTTCGTGGCATTCAACACAGTTGGGCCATCTTGAGCCTTGAGTTTCTCTGGGGGCATACAACAGTGGAACTGAGGCTTGGATACACCACTGTTTTGGAGTGAGGTCTCAGGTTCTGAGGCTGGGCTTGTTTTAACCTAACTGGAAGCATTGGTCAAGATGGCAACTTCCAGCCCACTTTGGAATCCAAGACTGGATCCAGCCCTGCTCTCGTGCTACAGTCTGGATCAAGCTCAAGTCTGGATTTTACCCTTCTCTATGGGACCTTTCCATCCATCTACGTGAGAAGGGTCTGGCTGCGGCTGACTTCTAAACTCTCTGACTATTGGATAGCACACGACACGTGACATTCACTCTATTTATTTATTTTTTTTAAACTTTCACTCTCTCATTGTTCTTTCACTTGCGCAAACGTGTTAATAATAGAATAGGGGTACAACAACTAATCCTAAATTGCACAGTTTTGGTTTTGTTTAACGTTAAATTTATTTGACATAAGATCATAACAGGTATTGTCGCAACCTTAAATAACGTTAGCTTTTACCACTTTGCATAAGTTAACCCTAATTTATTTTGGGAACAACACTTTTACGTTACACGTACGTTCTCTTTTCTTCTATAACACGTGTCTATATGTATTAACCAGGTACACTTTTGGGTGTACACAGGACAGTACACTTTTAAAGTTTGGTGTCCACACTGTGCTTCTGGAACGGATGAAGTCACGTGTCCAGTGCTATCCAATGGAGAGTCAGTCAGGATTGAGTGCTAGTCGAAGTGTGCCAGTGAAAGTCTGTAGTCAGACACTCTTGCTCTACCTGGGGGACGAGCTTTCCCTGGGATGTCAGGGTAGGGTGGGCTTTTGGCAGCATTGGCTCCCCCTCTGCTAGTATCGCCTCTTCTCCATCTAAGTCCTTTGACCTTCTGAACATCTAAGGCAGGGTTATCAAACTCAGTTCTTGGAGGGCAACAGCCCTGCACGGTTTAGTTCCAACCTCAACTACACACAGCTTGCAAGGCCCTTTAGGCTGTTTGTAAGCTTCAGGTCTGGGTCTTTCTGAGCAGGGCTGCGGCCCTCCAGGAATTGAGTTTGACATCACTGATCTAAGACCTTTACTCCTCAGCAGTGATCAATGTGGAGCCAGGTCTGTGTTTGGTGTCCCTGCTCCACTCCCTTTGCCCAAGCCTCCTCCCACATCATAGTGGGTTGTTTTTACTCTGTGAGTTTATTGACTCCATGCTTCTCCAGTCAGCCCCAATAGCACAGCTGTGACGGCTTCACTCTTTCCAAAACTCCCATTTTTAGCAAGAAAGACTTCAGCCACTTAGCCACTTAATAAGCGACTTTAAAGGTTGATGAAAAGCTTCTTTTTTCTATTTCTCCTCCTCCTCCTTCTTCTCTTCTCTCTTCAACTATTCTTCTCTGCCTTCTCTTTGGTCTTTAAAATATTCTACACTTCTTCTACTATTCATGCTTTTTTAAAAAATATCACCCTACTCTTCCTTATTTTCCTTCCTCATCTACTAATCTTTTCCCCTTTCTTTAATTTTCAAGATATTCTACACCTCTTCCACCACCTTCTTCTACTATTCTCCTCCTACACCACATTTATTACCGTTTTCTTCTACTCCCCCTTTTCCTTCTTTTTTGCATTTATTCCTTCTTTCTCATCAGTTTTATTGTCCACTATTCCCTCCTCCTTTTCTCTTTATATTACTAACTTGTCTTATTCATCTCCCCTTTCCTTCTTTCACTTATTTTCTCCACCTCACTCTTCACCACCACCCACTTCTTATTGTTTTTCCTTGTGTCCCCCTTCTTTTTCTGTCTTTTCCTTCTTTCACCTACATCCTCCTCCTCCTCACTCTTCTCCATCCCACTTCTTTATGCCTTTTCCTCTTGTCATCCTCCTCCCCTTCTTTTTCCTTCTTTCTCTTATCTTTTTCTTATTCCCTGCCACATCTTCTATTTCCCTCCCCTACTTATATCCCCATCCGTCATCTTCTGCTGTTCTTTTTTGTCTTCTTGGATACTTCTTTTTCCTTCTGAAAGGTTGTATCCGTGCCCAGAGGTCAACAATTAACAGTTTTAGATAGTGAAAGGAAAAAAAAAGAAATAAAGAGCTTTCCTCTTACAGGTTTCGGCCTCTGTGGGATTCCAGAGAACCTCATCAACAGTCTCCTGAAGACGGGAGTGAAGAGCCTGACTGCAGTTAGCAATAATGCAGGGTAAGCCTTAGAATAAGTAAACAACAGCTTAACGTACAGCCAGAGGCAAAGCTCTCACTGGACTGAACTTGTCTTTTTAATTTTACTGCACAATGGTATCCCTGAATTCCTAATATCAAAGCATTAAACTGAAGAACTGCTTTGAAGAACCAGCAACTAATCGTTAAAATTACGTTTTTGGTGATTGGATGAAGAATGAGGAGAGATTAGTGCAAAATAAAGGAACAGGTGCAGACATACTAGATGAACATCAAGAGGTCACTGAGTACATTTCCATGACATCAGTCATTCTCTAGAAGAATTTCTCACTTAGCGGACAATGTGCATGTGAGCACAACTAGCCTTAAATAGAATGAGATTACCAGTGTGAGGCATCACATCACCTCTCAGACCGGATAATCAAGTCTTAATCTGTCGTGCAAGTCTAGTTGAGCATGCACGGGGAAACAAATGAGCAAAAATCTTTCTCAGAATGAGTACATGGACGGATTGGCGTAGCGTTTTATTGTATATTGGGTTATTTTTTTATTGCTACCATGTCACAGCTGTTCTGAACATGAGACTAGATGGTGGTCTATGAATAGACCTGTCCTGGCATTTTCCCAGGTGGGTGTCCATCACTGTATCATTGGGTAGTTTCAGTAAGTGGGCCAGTTATTTTTTCTTATTACATCCATCATCACACAGTGCAGCTAGTGAGGGTTCTTGAACTTTCTTTCCCTCTCTCTGACTGTTGAATGCATTTTTGCAAACCCTGTTTTGCATGTTTTTCTGCATGTTTACAGATCCTGACTGTAATTTGAGACCAGCACCATTTAGCACTCTCTAGCGTCAAATTCTACTGTCTTTATTGTCTTTTTAGAACCCTGCTTTTCATGCTTTGCTTACTTTGTCTAGTTCAGTGTTACCAATGGAACACTGAACTAAACACTACCAATGGAAACTAGTTTTTTACACGAGGTGCAGGATTGTACATGGACAGTTTCTGGTAAATGGAGGCAGCACGTTCAGAGTGCTTTTATCTATGAAGCATATGCTTTTAAAAATTCTATTAGAAAACATTTTGAAGGTCTTTACACACCTATGTGTTTGCTGCACTACATCATCAGCTCTCGGAGACCATGTAAACATGGACAAAGTTATCTGCGGTTCTGTCTAAAATCATGGCGTGTGAAATCCTCTGCTGTTGAGCTCTTGTGCTGTTTAATTTCAGCAACGACTGGATGCTTCTCCAGACAGTCTCTGCGGTCTCTTCTTCTGCCCCCTTTTTTTCTCGAGCGCCACCTAATGCTACCTTTCCTGGCTGAAAACGTGAAAAAACGAGTAAAACACTGTGTTTAACACACATCATGAAAAAAAAACGGCTCTGTGCATTTCTTGAAAAATTATGCAGCGTTACGCAGTTTTTTCCCGTAACAAAGCAACCGCCCTAATTCTCTCCAGCGCTGAAAAGCTGATAGAAGTTTACCTTAAGTTTCACTTCTCTTCGGTTTGTTGTCCGCCTTTCTTTCTTCCAAAACTTCCAAGCTTTTTCAGATATTGCCTATGTTTTACCAGATACCTTTAACACTGAAACACACTTTTAATCAAGTAAATTCAAATATGATTTTATAGTTTTTAGAAAAGCTTATGTAGTGTATTTCTCTTATTGACTCTCGCCGTAGAAGCTTGTATGAAAGCAAGCTATATTTACAGTCATTCATGTATGTTTTTGTAATCCAAATGAATTTTTGGGGAGCTCTAAAAGAATGATTCATACTTTTTTTTTTCTCCGCCCACTAACCAATCAGAATAACTTCCTATTTCCATGTTGAGCAAATGTGCTGTCCGAGAAGCTAGAAATGTCTGGTTGTACATTTAAGGCACTGCTACATATTTTTTTAGCCATTTTAAAATACAGCTAATACAGCTTGAATTTAAATGTATTTCTTACATTTTACTTATTTTCATTTAGAAATGTTTAACCAGTTGCCTCCAAGACAAATTCCTTGTAATTGCAAACCTACTTGGCAATAAAGTTTGGATTTTGATTCTTTAAAAGAGATGCTCTGTACAGATGCTTCATTGAGTTCTGAAGGCCAGGTGGGGTTCATTCAAAAGTGGGTGTGTCGGAAGCATAGTGGTGCCTGGGACAGAGGGAAATGCTGCGTTTGGGGGCGACTGACAATACGAGCTTGATTGTTGTTTAAGATAAATATTGCATTTCAAAGGTTATAAATGGTGCAATTCTAATCTAAACGGGTCCAAACTTTCTTCTAAATTATTTGATTGATTAAATCAGATTGTGACTCCTTTAAACAACAGTTAGTTCCAGTTCCAACAGTTAGTTAGATTTGCTTGCAATTTGAGATCAGAAAACTGATACGAATATTACATTTTTTTTAAAAGGAAGTGTGAATGGGAAGGTGATTTTTACATTGTGCACAATACCTTCTTTGTCGTAGAAAAATTCACTTAAAAATGTTTTTTTTTACAGCATATTCTTAAGTAATAAGTATATAAATAAGTAGAAATAAAATAAGGTATCTTGTGTTGTCTTTAGTGTTTAAGGTATGGCGTAGGTTGTTACCCATATCAAATTTGCGCTCAAATTGATGATATGTTCGATTTTCCTAAAATGTTCACAAGATTATACCCATACAAGACTTTACAAGTTTTTACAAAATGTGTTTTGATTTATTTGTTTTCCCAATTTTACCACTCTGTACCACCCTTTTCCCAATTTTACCACTCTTTGCCACATTTTGTAAACAGGTTGTTGTAGTTTTATTAAACATTATCCACCCCTAAATACATGCTTTGAATCTTTACTCAAAAGATATACTAAAATGTGAAAAATGGCTAATAATCGTGCTAGCTTTATCATATGTTAATGATTTTTGACTTTTCACTAGATCCTGCAGAGCTCTTACCTAAAGTTTCATCCCCTTGCACGATGGCCAAAACCTATTGACGTTTTTGAATTTTTGATAAAAAATTTTTGGGGGTAGATACAGTTTGAATTAGAACCAAACTTAGTCTGACATCTTTATCCAGAACTGTCCACATCACATAAAAATGCATTAACGCCACCTATTGGTTACACCAAAGAACTCTGCAAGAGTTCCTTTTTTTATGTTGATCACATCAAAAGTCCTCATTTACCAGTTCCATGATTTCCCAGCTGATTATTCTTTTCCTCTTAAAGATTGGCCACGCATCACTGCTTTGCGATTATTCTATGATTAGGATTTGCTGGATAATATACACGACATGAATGGGATAACTGGGATAAAGGCATGTTTTACTCTGTATTCAGTTTAGGATTCAGAGTTTTAGAGTGACCCATGTGTTGCATATTACCGTTTATACCGTACTTGCATGATTTCTTTACAAAGAGAAACATTAGTGGAGTTCAACTTAAAGCTCTTCGATTCTCTGTGGATTTTTGATTTCAATGATTTAACAATATCTGTACATATAGACTTACCAGCTTAGAGATTTGACTCTTTACATGCCAGGATCTTACATGCTGTCACTGATTTCGAAAAAAAAACAAAAAAAAAAAAACACCTAAATTACATATTTTCAATTGTGGCCTGTGTTTTTTTCTTTCTTTAGCACAGTCTTGGACAAGTCAAACATTAGTAACAACAATGGCATTGATGGATATTTTTGTTTTTGTGCACCGCCAGATTTATTGTATGTGGCTGTTTTTGCCCCATTGACTTCCATTATACTGACCTTTTTTGATTGCAATGCCATAACCCCCAATAATCTTTCATTCTTGGTTATTGGTGGTCATTCTTGTGGGAAAGTGGTAAAATATGAGGTTTGTTTAACTGTTGATTACCATGTAGAGCCATTGCCCCTTAAGATAAACAGTTTAGTGTAGTTTCTGACTGGTGTATGGACTTAAACGGAGTACAACTCAAATTGCTGGATATTGAAACATTCAGTTTGTTTCCTGTGCACTAACCAAATTATGGTTTGTTTAATGCTTCCAAAACTTTTCTGAAAGTTGCCGTTCATCTAGTATGCAGGAACATTTAGGAATCTAAAAGCATCATGCCAGAGTATTCTGCTTAACGCTTACTTTTTTTTGCACCATGAAGCTTTTGGATTCTAAAGTGTTCAAACTTGCTTTCCTGACAGAATCCCAGAGGACCAGGATACACTGCCAGCATTTTCACATATGGGTGCTTTTTAAGGCTCAATAAGTCATTACAGGTTGTTAAAAAGTGTCAAAAAGAGTTTTGAGTCACTGATTCTGTAACTAAAAAAAAAAAAATCTCAGCAAAAAAGAGCATTGTGTCCTTTGTATCAGTCGTCTTGCGTGCTGTGAATCCTAATGACTTCAGAATGGACACTGAACCGTTTCATTTGCTTCATTTACAACAAAGGTGCTACCACTCAGAGCTTTGTATTACAATGAATCCCAGACCTTTGAGTTATAGGGCTTTGTAGTATCAGCCTGCTTCCTTTGCTGTTGATGCTTAATGTTTAAAATCATAATAATAACCTGAACAAAAGTGCGCCCCCATTTTTCAAATGATAGACAAAATTTTTGTCTTTCCATCTCTCTTTCTTTGCTTTCATTCTCTATCCTTTTCTGTCTCCCGCTCACTTTCTCTTTTTAATCTATCCATTTCTCTTCTCTTTCACTCTCTCCTTTATTTTTTCTCTCTTTTTCCACCGGCTCATTGTCTCACTTCATGCTATCTATCTGTCTCTTTTCTTTCATGTTCTCAGTTTTTTCTTTTTAGAAGAGCTACTTTTTCCTCATACTTTGAGTCGTATTTAGAACAGATACTTTTACTCTTACCTTCTTTACTTTACTTGAGTATGAAATACCAGTACTCTTTACACAACTGCCTAAAACCTTTGCATATTATTGTATGTCAGAATATTTCACCTGGTTTATTTTGACCACAGCCACCATATTGCTCTCTCCCTCCTGATCTCTCACTCGCAGACAATCTCACTATCTCTCCATTTCTAACAAAGTCTCTCAATCTCTTACTCTCTCACCCTCACTCTTGATCTCTCACCTCAGTTTGTTTCTCACTCTCTATAACATTCATATATACGGGTTTAAACACACACAAACTCAAACATAGTTTAGCGAAATGTGAATGATGCTTTGGAAAGTAAAAATATCTTTATATCTTGAAAACACATTCATTCACACAAACATTCAGTTACAGAATATTATAATCACAGTCTACACCAAATGCTAACATCATCAGCAGTGAAATATCATCTAAACTTTAGCCAGGTTTGAATTTGTCTCTTACAAAGGGTTGACGACTTCGGCCTGGGTCTGCTCCTGAGGACTAAACAGATCAGGCGCATGATCTCGTCGTATGTGGGGGAGAATGTGGAGTTTGAGAGGCAGTATCTCTGCGGGGAGCTGGAAGTTGAGTTGACCCCACAGGTGAGTGGAGCCGCTGCTCAAATTGCTCTAGATTATACGCTCAGTCTAAAACATTTCTGTATAAACATCTACTGTATAAAGAATTTATAGAAAATCCCATATTTGTGAAGTCATTGTGGGTATTAAATGTCTTGCCATTCAGGATAAAACACCACTCACTTTTCATTTGGTAACTTATTTCCAAATCTGTTTGCAGATTCCACTTTGAATGCTCACTCTGTTATTGGAAATATTAATCATAACCACTTATGGACGACTCTGGAAGCTATATTTAAGATGATATAACAGAAAATATGGCTTTTTTCAGCTTTAAAAACATGCTAACAGCTAGGGCTGGGCGATATGGACCAAAAGTCATATCCCAATATATTTAGGCTGAATATCGATATACGATATATATCCCGATATTTTTATCAAAAAGTGAGAGCAATTGTTTAGTCACAGTCAAACCCAAATATGACATTTCACAAGTAGTTTTATTTAAACTGGCCGGATGAAACAATACTCAGCTGTTCCCTTGTTTTTGGGAATAAAATATAAATATATTTGAATACGCAAATAAAATATAAAAATCTAAAGTTTGTATAATGCTGTACATTCATAAATTATTGAAATATTCAATGCTGTAAGCAACTTAGGCGATTGCTTTCTTTTAAACTTTTTAAACAATATTTATAGTTGAACAATGTGTTACAAGTAAATTTGACATCTACGCGGCATATAAGCAAAATAAAAATTAAAACTTTTTCACGAGTAAACATTTTATGTGAACTCTCATTGGCTTAGTCTGTGTAATCACGTGATTGAATGCGCGTTCACGCAAGAAGGGAGTCGGAATCTGCCGGGGAGTCGAAATATGGCACAACAACGGTACACCGCGGGAAAATGAAGCTTGAAGGGAGCTTTGTGTCGGGGCTGGAGCTTTTGCGGGTTGCGGTTGGCTTGCAGCTGGGGCCTCGGCAGCGCGCAGTTTCACACACTCTTCATACTGCAGTTTGTGCCACTGTTTTAGATGGTGAAAAAGATTTGTAGTGCTTCCACCCCTGGCTGTAACTTCTTTATGGCACTCCCTACATATGACATGGTTTTGTTTCTCATCAGAAACTTTGAATCCGAACCATCTCCATATTACTGAGCCGCTACTTTTTTGTTTACCAACTAATTTCTCCGCATGCTCAGCAGATGTTGTTGCTTCCTCCATGTTTGTTGAAGAGTGCCGGCGGATTGTCTGCTCCAGAGTCCAGCCCCTCCCCTCTCTGTGCCTGAAAGAGGAGGGGCGTGGCCAGGGGCGCGCGAAGTAGTGTTGAGAGCTCCGGGTTAAAGCAGTTTGCTCACAGCGCAGTTTGAACTACGCAGCCTATATCGATATATGCGATATGGTCAAATTTCATATCTCGTTTAAAAATATATCGATATATTTTTTAATATCGATATATCGCCCAGCCCTACTAACAGCTAAGAAACTGTATTGAGGGAGATGGAGAAAAAGAGGTAGGGGGAGGAGAAAGATTGGATTCAATGAATCGAGGAATTCATGGAAAAAGCATTACTTAGCAGCCTCATTTAAAGAGCTAACACATTCCTATTTGTGATATAACTGTTCTGTTTCAGAACTCTTTAAACTGTTGCCGTTTAATTCACTGCTTTGGTAAGATCGCAATTGACTAATCACCAAGCTCTGCTTCCCTTGCTGGCATCATCTTAATTGCAGTAAATGTTTATATATTATCGTGAGACTTGGATTCGGTTGTCTGCATCGAGCATTTTGCACACAACACACGCAACAGGGAGCCTGAAAGCTGAAGCTAACCATGAGCAATAACCGCATCAGCAAGAGCCATGCTATTGGTAAAGCTTGTTGAGGTACAGTGGCAGCAAAGCATAAATCCCTTTTCTTATGAAGCACTTCTCAATGTTCAAACCCAAAGATAACCAGGGGTCATCGATATTTATTGGTCTGATATGTTTGGTAGTTTTTATAGAGGTGTAGCTTGTTTACATTGATATTTTTCACTTTCTTACTTAGCTCAAGTGATTAAAACACTGTGGTCAGGTTTAATTTTGGCTGAATATTGGGCACCAAGCTTTAAGAACCTTGATGATGAGGCTGAAGTGTTGTACAATTTTGTTACCTTTTGGAGCTGCACTGATTCTGACTTATTTTGGGCTCCATGGGTTTAAAAACTTTTATCTTTGTTCTGTTTTTATTCATTTTGATACAGAATGGGCTTATTTAATCAAATACCGATGAATTGGAATCCTCCTTGCCATGAAACAAATTTCAATGGAATCAGTCTTTAATAAAAGAAAAGGATGCAATTGTAACCTGCATATCCAGATGCAAATTTAATAATTTATTCCTGAAAGATGTGCAATAATGTTATGACAACATCCAGGATCAACATTAATTGTGTACTGAATTGAATTGCTTTTGTGTTTTTAATGCAACTCCATAATTTAGAAGTCGACCACTTAAATGGCGTCCTGATACGAACTTGTGCTCAACTGTTTTTGATGCAGATGAACAAAACTTAAAACGACACCAAATTACTGAACATTGTGGTTGAATCTATATTTTACCAGTTCAGTAGATAAACTATAATATAAATTCACTGTGCTAAAACCGACTACAGCATTAGCGTCATCTTTAATAAGTGTTTGTAAACGATAGATCTTACAAGACCAACAATCTGATCAGATTATGTTTATTTTTTTCTGTTTCAGGGCACACTTGCAGAGCGGATCCGGGCCGGTGGTGCAGGTGTGCCAGCTTTCTTCACTGCTACAGGCTATGGTACACTCATTCAGGAGGGGGGTTCTCCTATCAAGTACAACACGGACGGCTCTATTGCCATCGCCAGTGAACCCAGAGAGGTCAGAAAACAATACAGTTGATTTCCACTCAGGTGATGCTTTATTGCTATTAACAGTGACTCATTAAAAAAATAAATAATTATACACTGGGTATACGTGTGTTTTATTTCAGGTGCGTGAATTCAATGGGCGCAACTACATCATGGAAAAAGCCATCACTGGAGACTTTGCACTGATCAAAGCCTGGAAAGCGGACAAAGCTGGAAATGTCATTTTCAGGTATTTTTTTCACTCCGCTGGACTTTGGAAGCAGATGCCTTATGAGCTGCTGTCTAGTTTTATATGAAGCTATAGGTGCAGTGCTGAAGCCAAGCAATGAATTTATCAAATGTTTAACATTCAATTCACTTTATTAATCAAAGAGTCGTATGTGAGTTTTTACAATTTTTATTTTTTTAACATTCAATCTACTAAATCCATAAATCTAAATGTAATGTAATGCTTTAGTATCGTACAAACTGCTTCAATGCATTGGTTCTTTTTAAACTCTTTATTTCATTTCTAGGCTTCCATTGAACAAATTGACTAGAAGTAAATGGTCAGCTTGAAATTAATGTTCTACTTTCACTATTTTAACTTTCTGTGAAACGGGTGGAATCACCAGTATGTGTGTGTGCTATATAGAATTACCTTGCCTTTAACCCACATTTTATTGATTGTGAGGATTTTACTCAATAAAATTTGGGCTGCTTTTAAAACGATTTACTGAGATTTAGTGTTATTATTAGTATTATCATTTAAAAATAATATATTACAATGTACTAGGAATATATAAAAAAAAATCATTGTCACTTGTATTTGAAAATGTACATGTCACTTAGCTGTCCACTCAACCGTCACAATTAGTTTAAATATGACGATCAGTTTAAAGCCAAACTTTTGAAGGTATATTATTAGAATATTTTAATGTTTCACATGTATGTGGATATTTATCTTTAATATATTTAAATACCACAAATAATTGGTGTTAAACACCTTTTCAAAATGTAACATTTGTATACGAACAACCATATCTTGTCCGTAAAATGGCCTGTTTTCTCTTTTAAAACAACAATATCCTATTTTCTTTTACCACAAGGGAGCACTGTTTCCTTTTCCATAACAGCAAAGCAACATCCCAAAGCTGTTTTTGTCAAAACACCGCTCTAGAAAGCTGTTGAATGGAAGTAGACGTTTGGGTAGTTTTGATACACTGTATATATGCTTAATTCTTGTTAAATAATCACAAGCGATGCATAATCGATGTATAATAGTGGATACTTGGCTCATCACGTCTTCATTATTTTCAGTTTTTGATCATGTGCTTTTGTTTACTCAGAAAAACAGCCAGAAACTTCAACCAGCCCATGTGCAAGGCTGCCAAGACCACCATCGTGGAAGTAAGCTCCATGTTTTTCTCTCTTCCTCATCTCAGCTTTAAACCTGGTTCATACCACACATCATCCATCCGACGAATCCAATTCCATCATCGTTGTTGCTCACATAAACTGAACAAAATGTTGTTTTCATCTAGATCTTTGAAGTTTTTCCTCTCTATTCACTCCTTTTTCATTTCCTTTCTACCCAGAGCGCGTATCCAACACTTGTCTGCATATCAAATATGCTTTTTATCTAAGCCTTTGTTCCAAACACAGCAGCGAACAAAAGACGTATCAAAAAGCACTCTCCGTCACTATGAAAGAACTCTATTAATTAATCTACAGTTCCAGTATCCCTGTTAATTCACATCCTGCCTTGTTTCTAACTTTTCTGTCCCACCTTTTCCATATCATGTCTAGGATTATCATCAGGAAGGAAGACTTTTAGCTCGCTCTGATTTTTAATGGTCTTCTTATGCAATGGTTTCAGCCCATTAGAGGATTTATTTGCTTGCTTTTCAATCTTTACTGCGGCTATGAGCAGATATTAGTGGCTGGTATCATCTGACAACACAGCTATTGTACTCCTGCTCCGGATAAGCTTATCAGTGCACTGAACACACAGTAGTGGCTGCTTCGGTGTTTGTGTGCCTGGTGATGAAAGCCATCCTGGTCGCAGACTGAGTGCTGAGCAGCAGCAGTGCGGATCTTGTTTTCCTGTCTCTGCTAAACTGGTTTAGATGTTGTTTGTGGTGGCAAGTCTTCAGCTTTCACAGCAGGGGCTTTGACAGAAGAAAGACTGACTCATGCCAGGCCCTGCCATCCCTGTCGCCAGGGGATAACAAAAGAAAACCACTTGATCCATCTATTTCAGAAGGCTTGCTCGAGGAGTCTGTTTGTAGGAACATCCGTTTTAAACACATGTATTGATTTTTGTTCAGCAAAGGCATATTTTGCTCTGCAATGAAAATGGCTGAAATCAATGACAAAAAGAATTTGGGAATTGGTACAAAGTAGTGGCGGATGGTATCTGTTATTCAGGTAAAATAAAAATCCATTTATTTATGATCAACTGTTTCCCCTTTGGTGCACAACGTTGCCCATTGATTTAACACCAGTCCCTTCCATTCTAATTTGCATCTTACTTTGAATTGTATTGGAATTCTGTTTGGAATGAATACAGATTGCGACTACTCCAAAGGCGTTCCAGCTCACTTGGAATAATCAGACACGGGAAATCTCAATGAAGAGATTGCAGTGTGTAACATCGATAAATGGACAATGGTAGATACAGGCACTTGTATGAAAAGCAGTAGACGTGTGAAGCACTGGTCACATGACCAAGGGTGCTTTCACACCAGACGTGTTTTGTTTGATTAAGACAGTTTCTATAGTTCATAAACTTTTAGTAAAGTTCGTTTGGGCAGGTGGGAAGAACCAACCGAACTCTAAATTGAACCAATAGTGGACTAAAAAAGTGGTCTGAGACCTGCTCAAGGAGGTGGTCTTGGTGCGGTTCCAAACAAACTCTAGAGTGACTCGTTTGTGGTGTGAACATGAACAAACTATCTAATTACCTTTCTATACTAAAAACAAAGGAGGATGACAAAAAAAGCTTTTTGAACGAATATATATCCACTGTACTCGCTTTTGCGCATTACATTATGGGATGACGTGTGTCTATTTTTAGGTAATCAACACAAACGATGACCAGGGTTAAAATCAAGCAGTGAATTTGTCCATTTCAGAATCAGAATCAGAATGAGACCGAGGCAGCCATCTGCGGCACCAACTTGTAGAGAGAGAAATATACAAATATACATTAGGGAAGGTAGCTCAAAAAGAACCTAATCCGCACTGTCCTTCAAAGGGCAGTGTGAAGCAGGTTAAAAAAGCCATTTTTAAGCGAGTTGTCCCAGTCCTCCGAGTTCTTTTCTCCGTTGTTTACTTCTGGGTAGACGTTCTAACCAATCGAAAACAGTCGGGGAAACATGTACAATGTTGTATGGGACAAATGAGGGGCCTCTATGACATCACATGACCAACCCCTCCCTTTTCACATTTCCTCTGTGGCTACTTTAGAATTGCTAGATATGATAGAAACTGCATTGGAAGGATAATTATTCAACTTTGTTTGCCAACTGGCTTTGGTGCGTTTCAGATTTGGACTCTCGGTTTGTCTAGACTCGTTCATTGGATTTTCATTGGTCCCAAAGCACCAGCCTTTAGTCACGAGTTATTTTCTTCTCAGAGAAGAGTGATGGCACTGAACGAAACATTCAATTGTTTTTCTCTCATCCAAAAAGCATCATCCTAATTGTCCGAATAGATTTGTTAGCTGTGTTTCCATAAAGCTGCTGTTTTCTCATCGTATAAAATGATCTGATCAATAGCATTAACTCAATGAAGTGCAAACATGCTCAAAAGTAATAATTCTAAAGCAGGTGAAATCAATTCAGCTATCTGGTTGCCAGGCAACGGCAGATCCTTGGCATATTACAGTTGTGCTCTTATGGCAGTTACAATGAGACCCTGAGAATTGTGGGATACAAGGGCAGCTGGTTGAAAGAAGGCCATGTTTGATAGTAACATGGGTTGAGAAAGATCTAATCTGTTCTTTTGCAGATTTTTTTTTAAAATGGCTGGTTGTATAAAACGTTTTATTTTCTAGGTTGGGGCTAATTGGTTATTGATGAAATTCGTTCTCCACTGTATTAGCACTCCTCCTCTCTCAGTGCAATTTCAAAACGCTGATTATCCTTTTGGTTTGTTGCACATAAATTAGCCGTGCGGCAGCTGGGGAGTTGGGAGCCATATCAGGGTTATTGCTAAATCTAAAGCCTCTGTGTTGTACTGTTGATTCTTCAATTCATTTCAGTCAAACAACCTCCTGGATTATCTTCATATTCCCCTTATGTAAACATGTGCTCTAACTAAGTCTTATTCAGGACTGACTCGAGCAGAAACGATTATTTTTAATGACTATGTAGATCTAGCTTTTCATTTTTGGAATTTTGAAGGAGATAATGTATAGTATTGTCGCAGTAGTGGCAGGCTGTTCTCACCGTGCTTGTGCAGATTTCCGAGCACTCAAGCTACCTCCAAAGAAAAATTTGGTCATGGCAATTCAGTTGAGTGATTATGTGAGCGGTGAGTAAGCTTGGCCCTGTGAAGAACTGGTGTGAGTTATTCTGTACCCAATAGAAGAATGAAAAATGTATAATTAAAAAAAAAAAAATGTTTTGAAATGTCATTTTAAATAACAGATAAACAGACTGGTTTTCAAAAGTTTAGGTTTCCTATTTGAAACCTGTTTTTTTTTCTAGATGGAATAATACTCCCACACTGAGTGTGTTTACACATACTTCAGTGAGCCAAAATAGATTCAATAATCTGATTTAAGTAGTGTCATGTAAATGTTGCTTTGTAAATCTGGCTTCTGTCATAAAACCAATTACACAAAATCTTATCAGGGCTTTTTTTGGCCCAAATTTCTCGTTTAAATTTGGATTTAAACAAAAGTGTTCTAGCATTTCATTCATGTCCCATTGAATACTGGATGTATGAAGTAAGAATGTAAGAAGTACAAATTAGTTTTCCTTTCAAATTTTACATCTAGTGTGAGCGAGAACCTATCGACGGCATTTCAAACACTCAGATTCTTTGCACTCTTTTACTTGCTCTGTGTCCTCAGTCTTATGTCCACTGCCCTATGTCCTTTAACCTCTGTCCTCTACCTTCAGTCTTTTTATGCTCTGTCTTCCATCTTATGCATTTTACCTTGGTCCTATTATCCTTTAACATTTGTCCTCTACCCTCTGTGCTCCGCACTCTATTATATGCCTTGTCTTTTGTCTTTTATCCTCTGTCCTCCATCCTCTGCTATCTAGTATGTGTCCCATGTCTTCCGTCTTATGACTTTTGCCCACTGTTGTATGTCCTTTCACATCTGTCCTCTACCATCTCCTCTATCCTTCTGTCTTATGTCCTTTAACCTCTGCCCTCTATCTTTTGTCCAAAAATGTTAACTATTTGACAAAAAATATGTCCAACGTATGTGTTATTTAACATTTAAAGATAATTTCTCGCTCACTGTAAATTAAGTGAGTAAAGAATTAAAAGAACAAACAATTAAAACCTTACAATTAATAGTGTTTACAGAAGATTTTACCATAAGCATAGAAATCTACCATTTTTAATATTTTGTTGGTACAATTTATTAAATTGCAGTGACAATTAAAAATGATTTTTATTAGTTTCAGGTGTTTGGCATGAACAAAATCTAACTATTTCTACATAATTGACCATTTCTGTTCTAAGTCAAATACAGGAAACTTCTCCATGCATGACTTTGGGTGGGTGAGGATTGGAGTTTTTTAGAGGAAGTGTTTTGAGATCCTAGATGAGGAATGTATAGATTACATAAATATACACAAACAAATGACATTTTTACCATGGTGGGAATCTTTGAAAGTTGATTTTGCATAATATAAATACTTCAGTCATGTCCACCCAAAATACAGTCCATGTTGACATGTTCTTTCCACAGAAGATTACCGGTAATCACATTTGAATTCTATTGTATATTACTGCAGTTATTGATTGGAAATGCTACATTGTTTTCACAAAGGCCCTTTGGCACAGATTGATTTCTGAAAAAGGTGCTGCATGTCGATAAATAGTATTTGAGAAACTTTAACAGTGTCTTTCCTTCGTTTCTGTTTGGAGCGCTTTCTCCCAGAAGGGCCTCTCCAGTGAAGTGCTAATTGTGTTTGGCCTCAGGTTGGCGGCCCCTCCAGGTGCCTGCTGCTGATAGGACACAGTCGTACAGTGCTTCAGTCTGCTTCAAAAACAGCTCCAAGAAATGAAAAATGCATGTGTGTGGTCTATTTTTAAAAGCCCCCCCTCAAAAAAACAGAGTCACATGGTCCACCAAATCCTTACCTTGTTTGTGTCCATTGGTAAATGTCACTAAAGATCTGTTCATTCGTTCATTGGATCTCATCGTCCTAATAACAACTGAATTAAGGAAATTAATTTGAGGCACACTTATCAAGATTCTGTTTCTGAACATGTTCACATCAGTTTTAATGAGGTTTTGACGAGGCTCATAGTCCAAAAAAACAACAAACCCTTTAATGAAAAAAAGGTTTTTTTGTTTCCCTCAGGGATTCAAATCCCTGTTTTCCCTCTTTCCAGATGACGGCACCTTATTTTTGTTCTCACTGAAGGCCAAATGTTGCTTCAGAGGAAGACAAGTTAATATCAAAGTTGCCATGGTGGGGCTCTTTCTTTCCACAGATCTAATAATGGGTCACATGTATGTCTAGATAACAAAAGTAAAAATAAATGTCCTTTTTAAATAATAATCACAATATAATCATAAAAAAATTCTGTATATAATATTCCAAATCCAATTCTGATGTTTTTTTAGTAGCATGCATAAAAAGTGTTATATAGTATTTAAAAAATATATAACTGTACAAGCCTACATAAATAATAGATTGTTTTATTTTATTTAATTTCTAAAATCAATTGAATATATTTATACAAGTATTCTTTTAAGAGTTCATTGTAGTTATGAGGCAGCAACTTTAATGTAGGACCACTTTAAAAGCAGAGTATATATTCTCTACACTCCATTGTTTGTCCTCAGTCCTCAATCTTTTAATACTTTTGTACCAGTCTTGAGTCATTTGTCCTGTTTCCTCTGTGTCCTTTAACTTTTGCCCCCTACCTCTGTCCTTTTATCCTCTCTCTTGTGCCTTTTGTACTTAGTCTTCCATCTTTTTTCCTCTGTCCTTTATCTTCCATCTTTTGACTTTAGTCCTCAGTCTGTGCTTTGGACTGTGTTATCTGTCATGTGTCCTCTGTCTTAGGCCATGTTCTACCTTATGTCCTCTAACCTCTATCTTTTCTCCAACATCTGTCCATTACCTTCTTTCCTCTCTGCTCTTCACTCTATTGTGTGTTTGCCCATGCCCTGTATCCTCTATTCTCTCTCTTTTGTCCTCTGAGGTCCATCTTCTGCACTCTATTATTTGTCCTTTCTTCTAGTTTTTTTATACAGTGGGGTCAGCCACCAATTGTGCAAGTTATCCCACTTAAAAAGATGAGAGAGGTGAAAGAAAAATTCTTACATAAATCCTTATTAAATAAGTATTTGGTCAGTTACAAACAAGCAAGATTTCTGGCTCTCACTGACATGAAACTTTTTCTGTAAGAGGCTCCTCTGTCCTCCACTTGTTACCTTTACTAATGACACCTGTTTGAACTCATTATCAGTATAAAAGACACCTGTCCACAACCTCAAACACTCTAAACTCCACCATGGCCAAAACTAGAGAGCTCTCATAGGACACCCGAAAAAAAATGATAGACCTGCACCAGGCTGGGAGACTGAATCTGCTATATGTAAACAGCTTGGTATGAAGAAATCAACTGTGGGAGCAATTGTTAGAAAATGGAACACATACAAGACCACTGATAATCTCCCTCGATCTGGGGCTCCACGCAAGATCTCACCCCGTGGGGTCAAAATGATCACAAGAACGGTGAGCAAAAATCCCAGACCCCCATTGAAAATCTTTGGAGGGAGTTGAAAGTCTGTGTTGCCCTGTGACAGCCTGAGAACATCACTGCTCTAGAGCAGATTACCAGCAACAGTGTGTGAAAACCTTGTGAAGACTTACAGAAAACGTTTGATCTCTGTCATCGCCAACAAAGGGTATTTAACAAATTATTGAAATGAACTTTTGTCATTGACCAAATACTTATTTTCCACCATATTTTGCAAATAAATTCTTTAAAAATAAGATTTTCTAGATTTTTCTTTCTCCTTTTGTCTCTCATAGTTGAGGTCTATCTATGATGAACATTACGGGCCTATCTCATCTTTTTAAGTGGGAGAACTTGCACAATTGGTGATTGACTAAATACTTTTTTTACCCCACTGTATTATGTCCTTTACACTGTGAAATCTGTACTTTGTTCTCTCTCCTATGTCCTTTAACCTCCTTCTACCCTCTGTTCCTTATACCTTATCTTATATCTCATCCGATCCTATCTAGGGGTATTAGAGTCTGGTTGTGCTCACGGTTTACAAGTGTTTTCTTTCCTTTGGACACTTTCAAATTACCAATCAACATGTATTTGCTGAGAAGCATATACTACTGTAACAGTAAGATACTATTGTGCTGACTGAACAGCTCTATTTAGAAATCCGTCTTCAGCACAAAGAGCACCCTATGAGGCAACTGTGATCACAAGGAGTTAATGAAGCACCGAACTCTCCAGAGAGGGGTTCACAAACTCCTGCAGATTCAATTTGGTACTCTGCTTTAAACCCTGAGGCTGTCCCCAATCGTGAGTCCTTCAATCATTTTCTGCCCTGCACAGCTCAGCTAATGGTAAAAAGCCCAACACCACCATTGGTTTCCTTGGCAACAGCACTCAATCTAGGCTCAGCTTTGCTCTCTTGAATAGTTCTGGGTGCAGAGACAGAAATGTAACACGCAGTAAATTTCAGCAAACATTCTTTTTGTAAAATATGTTTTATGTGATGGGTGAACGAGAAGTGCACGTCTACAGGGTGTAAACATCCTTCGATTTGGCTGTGTGTTCAGATTGTTGTTCAGTATTTTAAGATCTTATTTTAGTCCTTAAAGGGATGTTAAGCTGCTTCATACAAACTCAACACTTGAGGGCTAGATGATGTTTCCATCAGACGAGTATAGCGCTAGCAAAGCCAAACGGTTGTTGTCTCAATGCCCAGGGAAAGCAATGGTAATTGCATCTGCCTGTTGCATAAGTGTACATTTAAATGCATTGTGAAGCGTCTTGCTGCTGAAAGTCTGATTTTGAATAGAATTAGCTTCTTTCAATGATCATCCTCCCAGGGTTTGTTGTACTGTTTGAAACGCTTAAGTGGAGTATGTATTTAGTATTTTTTACAATAACCTAAAGGGGCCATATTATGAAAAGAAATCAACTTTTCTGACATTCCTAACTTCTTTTAGTGTCGTCCCCTCATCAAAAACGTACCTCAAGTTTTAATCAGAATGTTTCATCCGTGTAATCCTATATAGTTTTTTATGAGCTGAAAACGACTCCATGTTCCCTGCAACACCTATAGTTCTAACCACGACCAGTAAGATTAAACGCTAGTACAACATCTTCATGCAGATCTGGTGCACTAGCTGACCCGGAAGTGAGAACAGCAGACCCACGCTAAAGAACAATGCATAGAAAGTGTGTTTATGTTGATTATAATCTAATAGGCACCAACCTAGATTTGTTAACAGACCCAACGTAACAGAGAGAGTTTCTGCCCAATAAATGGTGACCTAGCAATATTAGCAGTTATGCTAACCAACCCAACATTGCACAAAACACCTGAAAGTGGTTAATAATGTCAACGAAACAACGTTAGAAAAATTAAACACACTCCCGATTTCAAACCCCTAAAATATTTGCATGAAATAGATCCAAACTTTGTTCATTAACTTTATCTCACGCATAACTTTATCTTCATCTCCCTTTCCAGTCCGGGTGACAAACAGAAAACTCTAAATTCTCATTTGAACAACTTCATGCACTATTATGCCCTACATTACCCACGATTCCAGAACTAAAACTCCCAAAAGGGGCGTGGTGAAAGCATTGCTGTGGAAGGAACTGTGGTAAATGGTGTGTTTTACAGAGGCAAAAAACATGAGTTGATTGAAAGATGTTTTTTACGATTAATATTGCATTTAGAAAGTTACTAAAGGTGCAGTGCTAGTATAGAGGGGTCGAATATTTAATATAACTGCTTTAAAAATGACATAATATAGTCCCTTTAAAGTATTTAAACACTATATTTTAAAAATGTTGAGGCACATAGTATGCAGAGGTTTGCACTAAATTTAACCTACTGCACATTGCTTTGCCCATTCAGTTGCTTGATTGGTTATCATGGCATTCATATCTGTGTGAAAAGTGTGTTTAATAAAAGTGTGCTAAATGAGGATCGTTAAATATAATAATATTTATACATACAAGCTGGCGCCTTTCAAGAAACCTGAAGACACAGTACATACGAAGATAAAACATTGCAATTCAAAAGCAGATTACACACAAATAATACATGTATAGTTGCGTAAAGAAGTGTCTTAAGTTTTAAAAACTTGCAAGTTACCAAGCAGAGCTCTGATTGAAAGGCTTTCCACAAGGAAGTCCGTAAGTAGGACTGTTTATAGCGTAGGGACTTATCACACTGGCTCCAGTTCATAGAACCTAAAGCAGGCTTCTTATCAGGGGTCTGAAATGGGAATGGTAATCTCATTCTCTATCTTTTCAAAACCCCTCTTTTAAAGAAAGTCATGTTGCTGTGGCAATTTCAGCCAATCATAAAGCTGTCTCTAATACTAGAAAACGCCACACAACCCCAGCAGCTGTTTCTAAGGGTGGTTTTATGTCTTTTGGAGCATTCCTTAGTTGACCTTGTTCAAATCATTGAATTACTATATTTCTCATTAACCATAATGTATTTGAAGGATGCCATCAAGTTTTCTGAAGTCTTTTTTAAAATATTAACTTCAAGATTACATAGCTCTCATGAATGATTTCTGAGAATTGAGTAGCTGTCATCACTTCAATCTCTGCTTCTCATCTGTTTGAGTCTCCAAAGAACATTAGGTTGGCGTTTTCCCATTTGCGGGCCAATCCCTCCTCTGCTTATGTGCGACTGGTTTATTGTTCCCGGTAGACTCCTCAAAGCTGCCTGTATCATTGTTCTGGGAAGTCTCTGTAAAGCCAGTCACTGAATCTCAAAATAAAGGATTTTTCTCAAATCTGACCCAATCTGAGGACATCTATTTCTGGACACTGTGGCCTGTGGTGAATGGCATATTTTCCAGCTGTGATCATGGCCATGGAACTGATGACAGATGATCATGATAGAGGGCAGCACTCTTTTTCTGTTGCTTTACACAAATGTCATTCTATGCCCATTATTCTATAAATTATCTCAGATACGTGAAAGTCAGGAATAGGTTGCCACTCTTATTTCTTCGGCTTCATTTCTAATATATGTGTATCATTAATAGCACCCAAGCCGTGATATTCCTCTTAACGCATTGGTAATATCTGAGATGCATATAAACCAAAGACCTCCTCAATTTGCGCTGCTCCATGTCCTCAGGTGGAGGAAATTGTGGACGTGGGCACATTCAAAGCAGAGGACATTCACGTTCCCAGCATCTATGTCCACAGGATTGTGAAAGGAGACCACTACGAGAAGCGGATCGAGGTCAGAAGGATTGACATGCTTTTGTCTGGTTCCGGAGTTTACTTTCCTCCATCCATCACCTGTTTTTGTTATTGCTGTCTTCCTGCCTGACCCGTCACAGAGGCGTACAGTGAAAAAGGCCCAGTCTGAAAACCCTAAACCCAAGAAAGATGCTGATATTGTGAGAGAGAGGATTATTCGCAGAGCGGCGCTGGAGTTTGAGGATGGGATGTATGGTATGTAAGGTGTTTGTGATGGTATGGTGTCGTCATTATTACAAAAGCCACTCAATATGTCATAATAATTATTTATTTTCAGCAAACCTGGGCATTGGAATCCCTATGCTTGCCAGCAATTTCATTAAACCTGATATCACTGTCCACCTGCAGAGTGAAAATGGCATTCTGGGCTTGGTAAGATGTTCTTTCTTCTGAATTTATCAAAGCATCTGATTTTAAGCACAGAAAGTCTGTAAAAGTCTTGTTTACATAGTCTCTATTTGATTATGTGAAATATCAAAGTGTTCCAATTTCAAATAAAATTGACAGTCACTTACACTGCCATTTTAAAAGAACATTCAAGAAAGGGAATCATTTAAGTTATTAAAAGTAATATAAAAGATATTTACAAAAGATTTTTAAGCATTTTTATGGAAACTAGGGAATTATGAAAGCTTTGCAAATCAGGTTTTTCATACAAATTAAAAAATGTATATTTCTTAAAAGAACCAAACCTTTTAGGGGGAAACACGGAAGGGGAGGGGTAGTGAATGAATGCTGCTTCTGAGTCGTGATGTGTCGCTGTTTTAATATTTAATTATAAAGCACATAGTTCTACATTATGTGGGATATAATATTTCTATTCAACTGACCGTTTTTAAATGGGTGGGGCGCCCCCACTTATTGAACATTAGGGGAAACACTGCAGGGGCTCTATGTTGTATACACAGAAAAATGGGACTTTATTTTAATTCCATATTTGTGTAATATGTGAAAAATAAGAATGTGATTGTTTCGATGCATTCAGATATCCAATGAAGTACACAAAAGCAACTAAAGAATTGAACATTTTTATCATAATTCATATTTATTTTTTATTGTACTCATTTATGGAAACCATTCGAACAACAAACATGCAAAAAAAATAGTTCAGGTCTGAAATGGTTAAAATATTTTGCCAACCAACTTTTTTGGGTGAAATGAAATAAAATAAAAGTCATGTTTGTTCAATTTCACTACCTTCTTGTTATATTCGTGGCGTCTGTAGAGCCACACGCATAACAAAAGTGTAGTGCATTTTTGAAAAACCTCAAAGAATTTTTCCAAAATATGTCTAAAAATAAGATTTGCCCCAAAAATCATTTCATTTGAGAAAAAGTTGTGGCCAATCGCAGACTAAAAAAGAGCAATAACAGTATATTGGGTTTGACAAGCCAACATAATTACCCTGAAGCGGCTGAAAACGTCCCCAAAAACAACCAAATAAAATGTAGGTCGAGTCAAATTTCAAATCAAAAAACTAGTTCAAACTAAACTTTCATCTCCATATTCACTACATTTGAGAATACTAACAAATTATCCATGTTTCTGGTGTACACGGGGCAATTAGAGGCATTTAGATCTGTCTTAACTGGAAATGAGTTTTGTTTGGTGTTCTGTGATTGATTGTCTGAAAGCTCAATGAACATTTAAAGGAACAAAAAATGACTGAAGGCAGGCGAAGAGAAGTCCTGCTGTGCTTTTTTCATCTGCGCTATTTCTTTGAAAGTTTGCCATGCTGTCAGACTCTTAGTGTGCTAGTGCACCATGCTGTCAATGTGCTCAAACTGTCTCTGATTGAAAGCTTGTACTAGATTTAAAGCTACTTGAAAAGTTGATAAAGTGACAGTACGACACAGACACAGTCAGTTTTTGGAGGGCTTTTAAGTGGCTTTCACATCCTGTTTACAAAACCACATCATCTGCTCTGATATAGGAGATTTAGACCTGGATTTAGATCCAAATAGCTAAACATTTTGTACATTTTTTTGGGCACATTTGTCTTGTCACATAACCCCAAACTCCTTGATTAAATCTGGTGCTTGGAACTGGTTTTAAAGATCCATTTTCTTACACTGAACAAAACTGCAGACTTGTCAACAGTTACCAAGGGGGTGGAGCTTTGATAGAACTCAATATGTATTTAATATAACATTCATTACATTGTTTCCAGACACACCTTTCAAATTGTGACTGGCATAGGTATGATGGATGTCCAGCCTTAAAATATAGCTTTTTTTACCTATAGAATTTAGATTGAGGTTAGACTTAAAAGATTTAATTCTAGATCATTTTCAAAATCCTTTACTCATCTTACTCTTTACCAAGTACAAAGTTTCACTTCATCTCAGGCACGGACAAAACATAGCATAAGTCTATGGTGTTTGTGAACAATGTGCTGAGATCTTGGCTCTTCTTACCATTTAATTTGGAATTAAAAGCATATTTTGCCCCAAAATTCAAGTGTAGGGCAACAGAGTGGCACTGTTGCTTCCTAATTAGAAGATCACATATTTGTGGCCAGTCGTTGGCCTTCCAGAGTGGAGTTTGCATGTTTTTCTCCAGGGAACTCCTGTTTTTTTGCAACAGTCTAAAAACCTGCCTCAATATTCCCTTGGGAATTCGACAGTGATTGTGAGGGTGGCTCAGTTATTAGAGTGTTGGATAAAAGTGTCTACCAAACGCATAGATTTAATAAAGAATATTCACTTAAAGTGCGCTGGAGATGACCAGGAATAATATGGTAAAGATCATGGATAAACGTGTTACAAGTGAACATTTAGCCAGTTTTACAGAGTGATTTAATGTCACTTACTTAAATTGTATTGCGTTTGGCACAAAACTGTTTATTTTGAAACACATTGATGGACCCATTACCGGGAGTCTTCAAACTGAAGAAAGATGCTCTCGGGTGGTTATCTGGATTTGTTTTTTGGTGAGGGACACCATTAAAAAAGACTCATAAGAATTTGCTCCGTGTGTGTCTCTGCTTGCTAAATTAGGGACCCTACCCGACAGAGGATGCGGTTGATGCAGATCTCATCAATGCTGGTAATAATTATCCCTCAATTTCATTCTTCCAGACAGTTCTCCAGCATTAGCATTGCCTAAATTGCCTTTTAATGACTCAATTAGGCCATTGAGTGCACTTGAATGAAAGCTTTTCCTATTTAACCCTCACCTTTTAGGTAAAGAAACTGTCACAGTTCTTCCTGGAGCTGCCTATTTCTCCAGCGATGATTCATTTGCCATGATCAGAGGGTAAGAACTGATTTTAAGCTTTCTAATGATAGTCATTTTTTACTTAAGGTTTTACTTTAAAGTGTCTGTGAAATAATTACCATATGATCATAACAACTGAGCTAGAATTTTTCATGTCATGTTTGTCAAAAATCTGATGGGGGTCACAATGGAAAGAATGTATAATGTCTTATTGGCACAAAATTTACTAACTATGTTAACGGTCCATGTCTGAATACATCTCACCACTATTTAGCCACAAAAAAATACACAAAAATGTAACGTTGATAAGGTATGTAGTTTTATGAACTTTATTTTATTTACCAATTTTGAAATATTCGCCAAAACAATACCAGAAAATACACAACACTTTGAGATGTGGTTTATGTAATTACAGTGAACCCTCACTACTTCGCGGGTCGACTATTGCGGATTCATTTTTTCCATTACGTATGTATATTATAAGAGAAAATATATAGCGGATTTTCCGGTAATTTCAAAAATAGTCGCAATATATGAAGACCCCAAACATTTCATTAATTCCATGAATAATTATTAATATCTGCTAGTACTGTTGGTTCATTGTGCCTGTGTACTGTATGTACGTATTGTAGACAAGGGTGGTTTGTTAACAGTACTATGTAAAGGGAGGGTTTTAAAAGTCTGAATACTGAATACCTGTTAAATAAATACAGTACTGTAAATATGGTGTCCCTACTTCGCAGATTTTCAGCTATCGTTGCCAGTTCTGGAACGTATCTACCGCAAAAACTGAGGGTTCACTGTATGTAAATTTTGTTCAGTTACTTGAACTCACTTCAATACAAAAGAATTGGTCATTGTGCTTAGTGTAACAAACTGGACACAGAAAGACAATGGTGGCCGGAGGTTCCTGAGCCCTTTGACCGCTGCTTTCAGATTTAATGTTTATTTGTTTTTTGTGAGCTACAATTCAGCCTATACTCACAGTGAGCCTGAATCTGGAGATGGCGAAATAGAGGATAAAAGGACAGATGACCGCTTTAACAAGTGGAATATTTTTCATTCTGAAGCTTCTAATTTTTACTGTTTTGCATGAGGGCTTGCATTCCCATAAAAATAAATCGTTTTTGTTTGCAAGGGTTTGATTTGCAGCAGGTAAAGGCTTATTTGCAGCATTTCTGATGGTGAAAGGAATAGAGCAGTGTGTGTGCAGAATGTGCACTGGGTCATCTGTGATGCTGACTGCGCCGCAAGCCATGCCAGCTGACATTTCCAGCTCTCTCAAACCAGTAGCTGCTGTAATTGGAAGCTTCTTGTGCGTCTCAGTAGGGTGAGACATCCGTAACCACAGTGCTTTGTCATTGTCAGGACCGTACTGGCCCTTGCCAAGAAAGCATGTGGCGCTGTCAATAAACCAATCGAGCGCTGCTGATCTAAAGTGTGGGAGTGTGTAATTGCGCATGTGTGTGTGAATGTCCATTTCCTGACAACAGAGGTTTTATTATGTTGTTTATTTCAGTGTGAAAACGGGAGCCAGAAGAACCTGAACAGTCTTAGATCAACAGATTTCTCTTTCTTCAATTGAACGATTGTAATAAATATGTTTGTTAATTTTAGTAAAGTGAATATTTCACTATAAACATATTTTAAACATTTTGTACAAGTTTGACAGGCAGAAAAACATGAATAAACAGGTAGGCAGACACATGGACAGACTAAAAGACATTGATGGATAGATATGGGCCAACGGGTAGACAACTATACAAGTAGAATTAATAAAATGACAAGGGTGCCTAAATTTATGCACATACCTCATTTAGTTTCATTCACACTTTCCACACTTTTGAAATTCACTTAAAACAGTCTCTGTGACAGATAAACATAGACATACAGACATGGAAAATGTAGACAGACAAACGATAGTTACATAATTTTGACTTTAGATGACATATTTTTCTTTACATCTTTTCAAAAATGTTGTCAGTGTTTAGTAGAATAAAATACAGGAACGTGTTAAATGAAGACAAAACCCCTTAATAAAATAAACTACACGTACCCTGAATCATTCCAGCAGTGTTCTATTGCAGTTATACATTTAAATGATAACTTGGAATAATCTTTCCTGCTGCTGGTATTTGCTTCATGTTACACATCGCTTCAATGTCGTTCAATAAACACCCCATCAATGTTTTATGAGCTGCATCAATCTTTACACCAACAGCTGAAGCCTTCGTCCCACAAGGCCCAGCAATGTTTTGTATTCACCGTCTGACCACTGCACTGCTCATATATTTACAGCTTAATTGTCTGGTTCAATACGGAAACGGAGGGGGGACGGTATCCTTGGACCCATTGCTTTACCCTGCTCAAGGGGAGTCCTGACAGCACTTATGTTAAGAATAAAAGCCTTCCACCCACTTACAGTCTAGCTGTAGATTCATGAGTGAGACTGTCTGACGGCCCAGGGGTTTGGCGGTGGGCTACTTTATATGAAGTCAGTAGGTTTGACACACTGAAGCTGTCTACTCAAATGATTTGTTCTTTAAAATGGACAAATTGATTGCCAACTGGCGAAAGTAAAAGTTTATTTAGCACACAAATAATATACATTTACATTTATTCAACTATCGTTTCATTTCTATCTCTTGATATAATGATATGCTTCCATTCTTCAAATAGCAAATTGTGATTGAAATTTATGGTGTATTCATTACCACAAGATATATCAGCTTTGAACTCAATAAGTTGAAATATTAACCCTAAAAGAAATGGTAAAGAAAAGTATTAAGAAGATTCTTAAACCGTAAACTCGTTTTCAGATTTGAAAATAATGAATTGAGATGGCGTCACTTTGCATGTGTTTTTTTTTTTTGTGTGTGTGTTGGCAATGCTTCCTTGTGTTGGCCAACCCCAACTCTTTAACTGAATACAACAGGTCTTAACTAAATAATAAACTGATGTCTTGTCTCCTCTTACCCTGCCAATCTGGTAGCTTTTAATGTTGGATCATAGTTGTATTCCTGTATGTGGCATCGGGGCATTTTTTCTTGTTTCTAAGAGAGTGAAAAAACTGTGCTCAATGGTGCTGGGAATCACTCTCATGCTGATTAATCATCTTTTTGTCATTGTTCACTTGAGCACATGGCTCTTTTTTCATATTGACCATGTGCTCCTATATGTGGTTGGTTTGTGCTGCCCTCTTTCTACCTGCTTATTGTTTCAGTTAGATTGCCTGTTCCTAGTTTACTGCACTAGATGTTATCTATGAGGTTCTCTGTATCCTTTTATGGAGTCTTACTTGGGGTTCAGTTGGTTCATCTACTACAATGTAAAAAGAAAAACACTCTCTTCCTGTAGTAGTTAAACTTCCTGGAAAAAGCGAAAAAATCTGTCAATGTGGTTAGAGCAAATACAACTTGACAAGATTTCTTCAAAAAATATAAAAAAAACTCCAAACAAATTTAATGCTGTTTATAATGTAAAATTGCATTGAAAATACAATATTCTTACTTTTATTTAGTCACAAGTGCTCTTAAAACTAGGAAATATTGTCTTTAACTATGATGTGCATTACAACAGGTACATACGACCTTAAGTGAAGTCTGTAACAGTACAATATGGTCTTAAATTTGGAAATATATGCTAATATTTTAGGGAAAACAGCATTCATTCAAGAATGTTTATGCTTAGACCCAAAAAAAATTATGCAGTCTTAAAACAAGAAATTATGGCTTTAAATGTATTTTTTAATCATTTTTTTTTGTTTTCAATCATTTTTGTATGAAACAGACATCTTAAAACTAGTGTTGAAAATAGTTTTAAATCTAGACAATCCTGCTGAAAATTTGACAAATTTCTCTAATTAAACGTAAAGTGAATAAACAAATTTAATGAAAAACTGATTTGAACGTTTTTGATGAAACAATGACATACATACATTTAAATCAAAAATTGCTCCATTGTTTTAGGATTCTTTATTCTTTTTTTCTAGAAATCTTCCCAAGTCAAATTTGCTTTCCAAATGTGAAAGATTTTTACTATATTTAAGCTTTTTTCCCTTGTTTCTGGGGGGTATTTTTATCTGTAATAAACATTTATTTCTTTAAATAAGACTTTTGTATTAGATTCTTGAAGTAGTAATATGTTCAGTTAAAATTCCTTTTTTAAGTCTAGTGGCAAAATCAAGTATTTTTTCTACAAAGCTTTTAAATTCTAGCAAATAAATAATAACAATAAGCATTTTTTTCTACTCAAGAAAATGTAAGCCATGCATACAAGAAAATGTAAGCCATATTTTCAAAATAGGCTAAGTAATCTATTCCCTAAAAACTACATGATTCTTTTAAAAATAAGAAATGTAAGCCTTTAGCTTTATTTAGATGTAGGCTAGTAGCTAAGCTTGAGTTCCTGTTATCCATGTTTAAAGTTCCTTTAGCTTTCTCTATTGTGAGCGACATTTAGTTCTTGATTGTTTTCTGTTATTCAAATAAAGACCTTTGAGCTTTACAGGCTTGGTTTTGAAATCTGGTTCTTCAGAAACACAGAGTATGAATGTTTTTACAGTGACCAATCTTTTCCAATCTGACATTTTGGATGATTTGTTTTCTTCATTTTAGGGGACATGTCAACTTGACCATGTTAGGAGCCATGCAGGTGTCAAAGTTTGGAGATCTGGCCAACTGGATGATTCCGGCAAGTTCACGCTTTAATTTTTTTCAACAACGAGAGCCTTGGCAAAAGAAAAGTTGTACATATTGGTTGAGTCCAGTTATGTACATCGCTGCTGTTTTATTGTCACAATATGTTTAATTGCTCACAGATGTGCAATTTAGAATTTTGTTTCCAAACAATATCTCTGTGAAGGTACAAAACGCATCTATAGTTTAATCAGAAGCACATTCAGTGCGTTAAAAAGTAACTCATCTTCGCGCTGCTTCACTTGTTTCCTTTATTTCCTTCTGCATGCATTCCCCAACCTCCTGCTGAAGTTAACTGGAGAGATTTCCGTTTCTTTAATGAAAATCACTGGTTGGAACTCAGAGCATGAAATCAGAAGGTTTTTTGGAGGAACACAAACTGTGATGCACAGCTCCTTTCATGGAGATTAAAAAGTTGTCATTCCGGTATTCAATGTTCTATAAGAATTCTTGAAACAGTCCGTACAGTGGGGGAAGCAGCTGTTTGGCCCCCTGTTGGTTTTCAGCATTTGCCCACAATGAGTTTAATCAACAGTGCATGAATTTAATGCAATGGCACGAGACAGAATAACAACAATGAGGTTCTTTAGTTTAAATCAGGGGAGCTCATTACGTTGATGGATCGCGGAGGTGCTACTGGTCGACCGCGGCGTGAAATTGAAACAATATCAGCCGATCATCCATCCCGTCACAGTTCAGTAAAGTTAGCTGCAGATTCACGGATTCGGTTTTCTCTGCTCAATAGCTCGAGACCAGAATGTTTTTAGTAAACAAATAATACCTATTTTTAATCTGTGTTATGTAGCAGACAAACTACAAAACGTTTTTTATTAAAACAAGTTTCCCTCGGCATTCGCAGAAACACATTACCGTCTATGAGCAACCCGCTGACATGGAATCGCTTAGGGACCGTCTGCAAATTACCAGATCCAAAATATGTTTTACCCAGAATATGCTTCATAACTTCATTCTAAATTGTTCTACAATTCAGGTCCCACACAACTGTTCTAATGATTCATTTCAGTGCAAGTCATCAAATTAAACTCACGTTATTACAAAAAAATTAAATAATTAATTATTATGTGTGTTTTGTCAATTGTAAATAAAGTTGAAAATAATTGTTTGTTGATTGATGTTTTACATTTTTGTAGTGGTTAGATCACTTTGACCTGGTCATTTTAAAAGTAGCTCGCAAGCTGAAAAAGTGTGAGCACCCCTGGTTAAAATAATATATATATTTTTAAATGCATGTGTCTAAATGTATGGTTACAATTGTGCTCATAAGTTTACGTACCCTGGAAATGTTTTAGTTTAGTTTTCAGAGAATATTAATGATAAAACAATATATTTTTTATGAATTTAAGCGCTGACATTTCTAATTTCTGAGTGATAAGGAAAGCAAATGGGAGAAAGAGGCCATTACTACTCAAATGCCACAAAGTAGCCACCGTGAAATATGCCAGACAGTTCAGAGACTTCTAGAACAACGTTATTTGGAATGATGAGACCAAATCAAAATTTTTGGCCACAGCCATGAGAGGAGCCAACATGTACGAAACACCATCCCCAGTGGGAAGCATAGAGGTGGGTCACTGATGTTTTGGAGAAGATGAGTGTTGTGAGAAGATGAATGCAGCATTTTTCAAAAATTTGGTAGTATGTAAACGTATGAGCACAACCATAATTATATTTTTATTAATAGACCTAGAACGAGATTTATGTCCTGATATTTTTATTTTGTGTGTAAAATACTTTCAGTCTCTTACCCATTGTTTGTTTACTTTCAGTTTTATTACTCCCACTCTCATTGCTCTCTTCTAACAGTTAGTGTATTGCTGTCCTAAACCCAAAGTCATCGTTGGCCTCTGGGTTCCAGAAGGCCTTTGGAGGTTTAATGAGAGTCAATGTTGGCTGTGGTTTAGTGGAGCCGTTTTTCTGCTGCCTGTCCCCGGTGGCGCCTGCTCTTGCTGTCAGTCGAGGGCCTGTCGATATGCAGCTGGCCTGGATGCAGACACCTCTGCTGGTTTATTTAAAGTCCTCCAGGGCCCTGCTCCTGTCACTGACTGATGCCTCCTGGGCCTCTGCGTCGCTCGCTTATCGAGTTTGGTTGAAGGTTATTTCTTTCTAACTGGCACACGGACCATGAGCTGCTCCATGCTCTGTGTTTTTCCCTGCCATCCTTGTCGTGTTCCTTATGTCTCTTACTTGTGCTTTATTAAAGGGGATAAGTGAAATGTAAGGTGAGATTAGGAAGGCATGGATTGATGAACTTATATTCTCTTTGTCAAAGGGTTGGTTCTATTGAAGAATTTGGAGAGCGTAGAAGCTTTGTTTTGCATGTCAGTGCTGTACTGTTTGTCCTTATAATTAGGCTTAATGGAGACTTGGAAGAAAGGTCTGAGGGTATTTTGAATCAAGCTTTGTAGATGCCTACCCAGAGATGCCAGTCCCAAAGCCTTTAAACCTATAGTACTAAAATCTGGTTGAACTCTGATTCTCTGTAGGAAGTTCAGCACATAGATTTTCAAACATAAATCTCTGAACTGTCTTTGGCCTTTCAACTCTTAATGAATCAGACCAGCCAGGCAGACTAATTACCATAATTTGCCCAATTACTATGGTCTGTCTGGTCACCTCTCAAGACTAAACACACTGCAAAATAACCAGAGGACAACTCATTTGATCAAGAGGGGAATATGGACTTGCCCCCCAATACACCCAACATACATATTCCCCTCTACTGCTAACACCATGGTTAATTTCTCATGATGGTGAATATTTTCTCTATTAATTATTAGGTAACATGAGGCTGATGCCAATGCAAAACTCTGGGATCTGGGTTAGGAATTGGGAATTATACCATGGGGAGTTTCAGTGGGAATTCATTGTTTTTGTAAAGTCAAGTAAATGCTTGTGGGCGGAGGATGCCTAAAAGAGAGAAAGTCTACATTTAATCAAGACATGCTTGCTAAAAAAATTCAGCAAGCATGCTTCCAAATTCATCCATTTTTTTACTAATATCTCAAGAATTTGACGGTATAAGTCCCCCGCTTTTATTGAAACATGACCAAAGTGCTCAAATTTGCAAAGCCCTGGTTTGAAATTGCATATTTCTTCGATATTTCTTAAATATTTTGCACATTTTAAATATTTTTAAAATATTTAGCACAGAGGTTGGTTCGCTTAAGATCGTTAAGATGTGATCTTTTTTTCTAAAATGCAATATTTTCATAATTTATTCTCAAAGAATTAAATCCATCAATATTTGATTTTCAACTTTCAATTCAGAATAAAAAATGGAATGAACGCAAAATGCACGACCCGTGTACTTTTGCGTATTTGAATTTTGGTTAACAACAACAAAAAATCAAGATTTGGCTTCTGAAACCATCTCTAAATGCTTGTCAGGGGAGTGTGGAGAGGGGAGAGGGTTTTTAGTGAGAAAATGTCTGAAATTTTAGTGCGTAACATAAACATGGGTGTCTACTTGAGTGAAGCTGACTGCAGCTCGAGACACAATTACAAAAACAGCTCTTTTTTTATCTCTTTCACGTTGCGTACAGGTTACCAAACTTTTTTTGTCAAAACATTTCTTCTACTTTTGCCAAAATACGTTGCTGCCTTTGCACAATGTATTTACACACATTCCAAATCCATATACTGTTATAGACTCAAAAAGTCTTTGCTAGAATGGTTGCTGCTTTCTACATTAACTTTCTATTTGTTGACCTTTTATGCTCGTTTTGTTGTGAAACATGCCCACCATTCTCATTCCTGAATAATAATTCCCATCTAAAAAAATCCCACTAGCCATTTTGACATTTAATGACACCTTGTGGCAGTTTTCTGTAAAATTGTGTTTTTTGTTTGCTTAAAAAAAACAACAACCTGCTTTCCACCCTCTGAGAAGCATCTTGTAAAGCATTTGCTTCGCGTGGGGATTTTAAATTAGCATTCATACTGTTCCCGGACAGCTTAATCCAAAAACAAACGTACAGTACATCAGCCTTGAGCTTTCTGAAGAGCCAGTTGGCATTCTTTGAATGCCTTTAAGGAAGGAATTTTACTGCTTTATGGATTTTGTCTCTTTTTTTTTAATGGAACGGTATAAAGAGCTGTTCCTCACTTTATACATATGCTGCATCTGTTGTTGCGCAGTGCAGAGGCTAAAAAAGGAGCTTGAACTGGCTCCGTACAGGATAAAACATGCCAGTGATGATCCACATCTCATGGCCTACATGTGATCTTGTGTAAAAGGTATTATTTATACCGCTGGAACTCTTGACCCTCATTGAGAAACAGCTCTCGTGCATCCTTTCAGCAAGTCCAGACGCCTAATTATAGTCCACTTCAAATTATCCAATGCCTGACTCAACTGAAGGCCAGAGATGCTGCTTAGTCTGTGCTCAGCATCACCCTCATTTTCTGTGATCGAACCGAACAGATTTACAGTGGGGAAATTTTATTTTGGTGCTCTCCCGTCTGTCATTTAATCGCTGATAAGAGACGGGGAAACAAAAAATGTTGAAAAATTCACAATCACCAGATTCAGTGTTTTTCAGTGCGGGCAACTGTAAAGAATTCTACAGGATCCTACTGTGCTTCCTCTTGAGCCATTCCATTGTTGCTCCTGGTGTGTTTTCTTGTTTAAAACACTGAGTTCTATCCACTCATTTCATGGTAAATCCATTGGCTCAAAACCTTAAAAGTACGGGATATTGTGGTTTTGTTTATTTAAAGAAGAGCTTGCATTTTTTTTGTGTCCCACAACTTGTTTGCAAGTGGAAATTCTTGGGAAAAACAAGGCTCCATGCGCTTTCTTAGCGATAGGTCAACTGATATGTAAGCAGTTTTTTTTTAAATGAATTAAAAAATAAACAAATACATAGTGGAATTCCTTTTTCCCAAAAAGTTAACTTTCAAATCAGTTGTGAACAAGAAACCCGAAGTTCCCTCACTTGATCAGATGTGATGAAGCATTTTACAATTATCTGCAGTTGTTTAGCGACACGCAGGCTTTTGTCACAGTCACTGGTGCTTGGGTTGTCTTGGAAACGGCATTAACGCTAGGCGCCGCCGAATCACCACGCATTGTAATGTCCAGCCAGTTCGTGTAGGAGAGATTGAATCTAGAGTGGTGGATGAGCATGCGAACAGACAAAAAGAAATTGCCTGAAGTGAAGGCCGTAATTTCTCGTCTTCATCAGTGGGCTTGGAAAGCAAAGGCAGTGTGATATATGGTGGAATTTTTTCACAAGTTGTCATGGAAACTCACAATCCATTGTCTAGTAAACTCTTGTTGTTTATTTCCATGTGAAAAACGCACACGCACACTGTACTTCCATGTGTTAAAGAGAATTTGTCTCCTTCGAAGCTGTCATAAATGGAGAATAAAGCCCAGGTGTCTGCACTTGGAGCTTTTCTCCATCAGAGCTTTATTCTTATTGTGCATGCATTGTGTAAAGTGCCTCTCGCAGTGATGAGGAGAGCTTGATGTTGGTTCATTGATTTGCTCTTTGTGGTTTGGAGAGAGACTCTTTTTCAGCGGGTTAATACACAGTTGGTTTCGAACAAATGACAATTTCAAGTTTCATATCTTTGTACATCTGATGTCATTGGTGAACTGTTTTCAGGGATGAGGGCTTACATCCATCGTTTTTAATTAAATTCATGTACTTTCTGTGGCTAGATTTTATGATTTCTTTGTTTCATAACTTCTTATTTCTTTTTAAGTTCTGGTGAAAGAACCATGTGGGTTTTTAAAGCTTCCAGAGATAGGAGGCTACGCTCCAAACTTGCATGGCGCCTGGACTCAGAGATAATTTTATTGTGGTTTTTTTTTGTTTTCTGCGCAGGTCAATGCTTCAACGAAACGTCTGCAGCTTAGACCACTAAAAAGAAAATATTGTACCCGCCTCGCTTCCTGACCCACATTAAAGTAGCAAATGCTGAAACCAGGAACGTTTATTATACCATTTAGACCACTTCACTTCACTTGTGTTACTTTCCAGCCGTTTATGGCTCACTGGTGATGACTCACAGAACTTTTTGTTCACACTTTGGACTTTACTTCTCTCATATAATCTGCACTCAGTCTATTATTTATGTCCCTTTCTAGCCCGGCTGGCAAACTCTATTTCTTACAACTTTTCCGTTTACTTTCACTTGTGACTAGCGACAATTCCGCACATGGACTTCACAAAATGCAGTTCTCATGCAAAACTTTCATCAAACCCCATTCCTGCAACAATTGTAAATGTAAAAATAATAAAGTAATTAATAATATCTGGGCTAAAATACATGACTGAAATGATGAAGGCAGCAGCTGTTTTATTCAGTAGACCATATGTGACACGTAAAGTTTGAGAAACCGTGATAGTGTTCTAACATGATATCCACTGTTGAGGGTCTGAAGTAAAATCTGCACAAACACACACAGTGCCTGCAGTCATTCAGCTCAGAATCTTCCCACATTCAAACCAGTACAATGGCACCATGCGTTCTTCAGTTGAAGTATTTAATCTAATAAAATAACTAAATGTAGGCCAAGATTAGGAGAAGGATAGATATCTGTTGAGCTTTTATTTCAAACGACCTGACCTTGACCCGAATATCATTAAAACTATATTTGAATGACCCACAGGCACCCACAGATTTCGGGTCACATGATCTCCCTACTCGTCCATTCTGATAATACTATACACATTGAGTAAATATCACACACTTCTTTGTTTAGAATTGTGCCTTTCCTGTTTGTAGAGGCCTTCACTGTTTGTAAGGCATTTGGGACACCCCTTTACCTAAAGAGCAAAACATAGGTGAAAGCCTATGCCATAAAAGTGAAACTCCGCCTCAATCTAGGCTCATCTTTCTAATCTCCAAATTGTCTATAGTCTTAATTAAAAATTGACTATTGACAATGGTGTAAAGTATCTAATTACAAATACACCAATTAAAGTAATTTAGTGAGTAAATTTAAAAATGTATACTTTTTCTTGAGTAGATTTTAAGCTCTGTATCTGTACTTTTAATGCACTAATTTCTTCAACTTGCCTGTTGTGCAGAATTTGTCCAATAAAATATAGCCCTGATCACCGTATCTTTTAGAACCCTTTAAATAGATTATGCTAAAATCGCTTTACAAAAATTTTACGATACTTTATTGTCTGTTCAATACACTTTAATAATTATTGTTGTATATTTATAAAAAAACTAAACATTTTATTACCATTTATAATATGTAATTCATGACCCATTCCTCCAGATATAAGTCTTTCAAATACATATTCATCAGTTTTATTGAGAATTTAGTCAAGCATTTCCCATCTCTGTGTGAGTCTGAAGGAGATCATGCTGCTTGAGCTTGAGGCCAATGTTTTGAGAAACAGCATTTATTCCCTCAGCCTATTAAAGTGATTTAGGAAACAGAGGTAAATGGATGGAAAGCTTGAATAGTCAAGCGGCTGAATTGTAGCACTTTTTTATGATATCTAGCTGCAGCCTGGTGGAGTCTGGGAGACAATGAAAGGTGGAGTTAACGATGTGTAGAATAAGGAGTGGAGTTTATTAATAATAATCATGTGCAATTTTAACCAATCTTTAAAGTGTCGTTATTGTGCAAATATGCAGAATCATATTAAGGATTATACTGGTTTTCTTTCCAGTAACAGTAAGGACAAAAGCATTGATAATATATGCATTTATTCATTCTCGAATATGCAATCTTTGGAAGACCACTGGTGAAAAGAACCATGGAAATACGTGTACATCTGGTTCATTGAGCTGCTAATCAAAATCGTACTAGTCAATGAGTGTGAACCACTATTATTCCCCCCACCATTGGAGATTTGTGCCAGAACCTTCAGGATCACAGAAGAAAACTTCGAAAGAAAAAATGCAAAACATTTTTGTTGAGGGCGTAATCAAAGATCAGAACTTTTTTTATTTTTTTTTAATTAGTTTTTTTTTTTACATTTTGTTTTATTCTATACATCATCACAGCGAAGAAGAATGCTGAAGTGATATCAACTTCCACACAAGCCGAAAAAACATCCACCCAGTGCAAAACACAATAAGTTGGAGGGGGGGGGGAACGAAATAGCTAAATATTCCTTTAACCACTGGCAATTCATTTGCTAGAAACACAGAGGCTTTCACATTTAACTCAAACTGGATGTTTTCATTCATTTGGATTCATGTTACCTCCTGCATTGGATTTACGTTTTGATAATGACAAACCCACATAAAAAAATCTCAGAAGTTCAGTGTCAAGAGGGCCAAAGATCCATTTAAACGTAGTTTTATTGTGTAATTGTGCATTAAGATGGAGTTCAATATGCATTTTAAAAGGCTTTTATGGCCATGTCCACTCTCTCATGGGTATTTTAGAGAAAAAAAAAAAGTTCTTCATGACAAACCAACCCTGTATTTAAAAATAATACAAGTAAAAAAATCTTCACTGTGGCTAGAGTTTTCTTAAACACTTGTTGCACTGAATCAGTGTTGCTTTTACAAGTGGATGAATGGCAAAACCACAGAGAAAATGTACAGAGTGATATGAGTGATATGGAGAGAGCTGTGTATGCTAAGATAATAAAGTATTAATAGTATCATATTATTTATGTAGCAAATTTTAGCACAAATATTTTGGGAATACCATTTATTATTATAAAAATGTTGCCAAAGTGACTGTGTGTGTGTTCAAATGTAAAACTAATCTGTAATAAGTCACAAAGAAGTCATTTGTAGGTGATCGGGGTATTCCAGCATTCATGTGTTGAGTGAGTGCATTTTTCTGCATTTGTGGATGCTTGTAAAAATCATTGTCATTGAAAGGCCCTTTTGGTAAGTGACTCCTGCAGCAGGTAATCAGGTTTATCGTTTCCTAGCAACATGGCCTTTCAGATCCCCTTTAAAACAAACCTGACTGAGCACTGCTGTCCAGCTAGAATGACAACAAGTTTCTTCTCATCATTGGATTTGCTGAAATACTGCATGCATAGATTAAAAAAGTGAGTTTGATAAAAAAAGCTTTAAGCGGCTTGTCAACAAAATTTAAAATAGTAACTAAAATAGACCCCTGGTGTAAATTCAAAGTAAAACTCCTTTAAAGTTTCCTTGTGTTCATTAACACCTCAGCAGGGAACCTCAAATCCATACCTCAAGTAAACTAAAATTTGTGTATTTTCAGAATTTAATCTCTAATTGTGCCAAATTATACTTGTTATAAACATACAAATATTTTTCTCTTCAAGTGGTATGCATAAGTTTAGGCACCCCTGTACATTTGTATGATTTTCCTTTTTTTAAATTGGTTGTGATGGACTGGCAACCTGTCAAGTGTGTACCCCGCTTCTCGCCCAGTGTGCGCTGGAGACCCCTGTGACCCCAAAAAGGGAATAAGCGTTGGAAAATGAATGAATAAATTGGTTGTTTGTCAGTTAAATATATCATAGGAGTCAAACACAGTGATATTTCAAAATTATTATGTTTATTTATGGAAAATGTGCAAGAATTATTAAAACAAGATCAGGTATGCGCAAAAACCTAGACACCCTTGTCATTTTATTGCTTTTTAGTGAGCTGAAAGCTGTAATTGTTGAACATTGTGGTTTAGGGGAAGGATGCAGAAAGCTGTCTCAGAGATTCAAGCTCTCAACTTCAACTTTTAGGAACATTGTGAGGAATTGGAAGACCAGAAGTACACTTCTAGTTAAGGCTCGAAGTGACAGACCAAGAAAAACCTCAGATAAGTAGAGGCACAGGATGGTGAGAACAAACCCAGTCAATCCACAGACCAACTCGAAAGACCTGCAGCCTCATCTTGCTGCAAATGGTTGTTTCTGCAAAAGGAGGATCTACAAAATATTGAGTTAATTTTTGGGTGCCCAAACTTTTGCTCTTTACTTATTTTTGCAAATAAGAAATATGTACAAACATAATCATTTTAATAATATAAAGCCTAGACAGTGTGGTATCTTTAGGAATTTTATTTTCTCTCCTGCCTAAACTAAAGCAACGGATCTTGTGAAAACCTTGTTTGGTGCCAAGGTCATCGAACCGTCAGTTTATCTTCTGATATGATAAATCATCAGTTATGGTCATGACAAAACAAAAGAGAAAATATTTTTTCTCCATATAAAACACCAAAAATTAACGCAATATTTTGGATGGAACAAATAAAAAATAAATAAATAAAGCTCTACCCACTATACCACATGAGCTGACTACTGGTGTTAATTATTAACAATAATTTAGACTGCTACTGAGGAGGCTATTGGCACCTTTTATCAAATGAAACTCTTGTGTGGAGTTCACATACACTTCTGAGGCTGCAGTCAGATTTAAGAAAATAAATATGTCACTCTTTTCTTTTTCCCAACACTTACATTTTTTTTCTGTGAACTGTAAAAATGTGAAACCAATGCTCAAATTGTTTTGTTTTTTCTCTGTTTGCTCCTCAGGGTAAGATGGTGAAGGGCATGGGAGGAGCGATGGACCTGGTCGCGAGTGCAGGCACTAAAGTGGTTGTTACAATGGAGCACTCTGCTAAGGTAGGACTCATGGGACTGTGTTCTGCTGCTCTTCTGTAATGTTTTGATTCGCTGATTTCATTTTCTCCAATGGAGTTGTGGGTGTATTTAGCCAAAAGGCGTCTGAATAAAATTGTTATAAAATAAAATAAGAACATTCCTACAGGAACATGTCTTAGATTTTTGAGGTAGCAGATTTTTTGTGCGGTAAGCAGAGGTCGATTTTTGTCCTGAATTAAATATGTGTATTTACTGTTTCTTTTTCAAAAGTCAATCCAGTATAATATAAATGCCTGTAACTGCTCTGTATCCATCCAGTGTAGAATAAATGTATTTGTTTGACAATATATCTATTTTTAAAAGCTAACAATGGCCTCATTTTTAAGGTGAGGTACTTTCCCCTTTAGTGGCAAGTCATGATTGCATCAATCAGTTTTAATGAACAGACTCTTATTTTGTCACATTTCACGACATGTACCCTCCGTGAGAAGGGCATCATTATTTCCTGTGAGTGGCAGAATCTTTTTTGCCTAAGCAGACAGTTGGGGCGTCAGGATTGTGAGAAGCTTTCACTCTGCAGACAGTGCTATGAGATTATGCAATGGCAAGAAGCCTCTATGATGCGTGTGAGTGAATACTTACCCAGAAATACAATTCTAGCTTTATTTAACCACTGGTCTGTTTTTCCATACCATACTATTTCAGATTTTCTTTTCAGATGTAAATAGGTGCTTTGAACGGGTCAAAAGTTTACTAAATCTTTCTCTAAATATGAATGATGTCACAAAAACCAAATGACCCTGATCAAAAGCCTGAAGTCTCTTGAGGTAGTTGTCGATTACGTTCTTTATCTTCTCTAAAGTAGCCCATTCATGGAGGCAAAAAGCCTCCAACTCTTTTAAATTCTTGCATGAACGGCACACTTGAGTTCTCCCTAGAGTGGTTCAATGATGTTGAGTTCAGGAGACTGAGATTGACTCCAGAACCTTCACTTAGTTCTAGTGTAACCAATGCCAAGTTGACTTATTTTGGATCATTGTCGTGTTGGAATGTCCAGTAATGTCCCATGAGCGTTTTCCAGGCTGTTGAGGCACATTTTCATCTATTATCTCTGATAACATGCTGCATTCATCTTCTCACCATTTTTGACAAAGTTTCCTGTGCCTTTGGTGCTCACACATCCCCAAAACATCAGTGACCCACCTCTGTGTTCACAATGGGGTGTTCCAATCATTATACACTTTGTTGACTACTCTCCAAATGTAGCGTATATGGTTGTGGTCAAAAAGTTGAAGGCTTGTGTCTGTCCAAAATCACCAGGGCATGTAAACTAATGAAAGTTTCTGTTGGCAATATGATTTTAAAAGAGTAAATACAGTTATTTGACAATATACAGCTTCTAAGAGAAGAAAAAAATGCTTAATGTTTTCTGAAAATAGACCAAGAAATTTGAAAATTTTGCAGGGTATATGAACTTGTTATGAGCACAACTGTATATGTCTTTTTATATATTAACCATCCATGGACTTGACCTGAAAGTCACCGGAATTTGTTTTTAACCTCTATATCCTTGACCACAGCCCAAATATCAATAGTTAACAGAAGTAAAATCTCTACATCTGGCCAATCTTTTATGTATGTGTTGAATTTCTCTGCTTAACTAATCAGAATGTTGAAAAATAGGAGTTGTTTGTTTCAGAAGCAGGTGTTCCATTGAGCTTTTCTTCTCACCTGGGTTCACAGAGCATGGTAGAAGTGGATGTATCACACACAACACCTTCATTGTGTGGTTTTCTGAGTAGAAATTCCTTTAGTAACAATTGTACCATAGAGTAAGAACTTGCAATAAACAACTTGAAAGCACAGATTCACCCTTAAAGAGATCAGGTGGGCTGTAATGATGCATTGATTTTACTGGGACACTTTGGTAATCTCAGTACCAGACTGAGAATAACTTAAAGCCCAAAATGCTAGGAGTTGTGGTTGACCATTTATGAACACTTCGTTCCCAGTTAGATGCAGCACAACTCTACTTTCTAGAAAAATATCAACATATTTCTAGCTACCAGGATGTAGAATCTGAGCCAAATGTGCTACTTAAAGCTCATTTCATATTTAACATTAGCCCCTTTTAAAGATTTGGCTATAATATGTCAATAGTAACTAACGGTGTTGGGAATAGCATTAATCTTTTAAGACATAACAAAAACAAACCTTTCTTTGGATAAATTTTGCATTGACACTATACATAATTTTGCTACAATTGGTAAGGCTACAAAACAAAGCAAATTTGAAGATAACAAATTTGACACCAACATCAAGTCATGTTTGTTAAACAAACTTCAGGAGGATCAACCAGGGCGTGCCGTCAGCTGTTCCCAATCAAGTCATCAAGCACACCAATATTAAAACTTTAAACATAAAATTTACTACCACTGGTGGGTAGTGTCGCAAGATCACAAAATACAAAAATAAAACACAAAATAAATCAAATACAAAAAATAAACACGTAACATAGTTGTGTTACCAAAAACAAACCCCAAAACATAAATATGACAAATTTGACACATTTCGTATGATTGGTAATGTTGGTAAACAAAATACTGTAGTGCAAAAAATAACTTTACTGTAGCAAATTTGACAAAACAACTGAGAAGCCAAAATCCAAAGCATGTGAAAACTAACAATTAACAAAGGTAAATAGATAATAACTAAAAATAAAATGACAAAACACAAAATTAAGCATTGTTAAACTCTCCTATGCTCGATGTGTTTTGTTGTTTTCAAGATTTGAAGTCTTTGTATGACTTCTGTTATATTTCTTCTGAATCTGTATGACAGTACAGCTTTCATAATTCTTTTGTGTCTTATTTAAGTAGCTTGCAAGCCCTACTGTCACTCGGTAGATGAGCTATTTAAAAAAAAAAAAAACAACCTTTGACCAAGATTAATTTACAGAAGGTGCTCTATACTTTCCATTTTGCTGACATTTGCTGCACATTTGCAGTTTGTCAATCTGATTCATCACATGCTGTAAAACAGACGCCTCAACTCAAATCTCCACGCTGCCTGTTCTTAAAAGACGAGTGGCAGGCTCTGACAGAAACAGCCATTAAGGCACACATTTGGATGTTTTGCTCTACCACATAAATGACACCAGCACTCAATAATCCGTGTCAGAGTTTAGTGTTCCCATCTGCGAGACATGCTTATTTTTGTTCTTAGGCTGCGTATGGTCTCGATTATGACTGTGCATTATATTGGCCCTTGAAGAGATTGAGTGAATGACAGTAGAGGGGGCATGGAAAGACATGGCTGATATGCTTGTAACCTGTGGGCAGCCGATTAACAGTGCCAGCTGCTGTCCCTGGTGCCACGAGCTGAATTAACCAGCATCAGCTTTCTAATTATTCTCACTGGATCCACCAGCATATGGGGTCCGCAAGGCCAGTTTGTCCATTATCACTGAGGATGAACATGGCTAGTGTAGAGTGGTTTCTGATTGGACATTTGTTTAGAGTATACAATTTTATAATAATTCAGACTATACGTTTATGATTGATTATACAGTGAGGGAATGTAGTATTTGACCCCTGGCATATTTTGAACATTTGCCCAAAGGTAAAGAAATGACATTTAATGGTAGGTATCTTTAAATGTTGAGATGTAAAACAAGCCCCTGAAAAGAGCAAGAATGACTAACTCAAGTTTTGCCCTGAAGCTTGTTTCGTCAACTTCATCATAGCAGCCCTTCAGTCTTTTGGAACTTTTTTGATCACAGACTTTTTTGCTGATTTGCAATACGGCAGCAAAACAAACACGCGACTTCAAATAGAAAATGGGACTGGAAATCGAGCATGCGGCAAAGAATCGAGCACACGGCTGCAAATTGAACACGCGGCAGAAAATTGAACACGCGGCAGCAAAAATTTAACTCGCATGGCAACAAAAATCAAACATGCTTGTCAGCAAAAAAAAAAAAAAACCGAAAAAACGTGGCAGTAAAAATCGCACACCGCGCGGCAGCAAAAATCAAACATGTGCGGCAGCAAAAAACGCATCGCAAACCTAACACATAACTGCAAATCAAGCACACGGCAGCAAAGCTCACAGGCGGGCGCAAAGAACCTGTTTTCTTTCTGTTCATTACAATCCTACCTCTCGAGTTTTCAATATTAGAAATATAATGTTTAGATTACATATACATTACATAACAAGAGTAAGACAGCAACATTAAACTTTTCCAGAATTGCTGAACTAGGATGACTTATTTAGGCATTTTCATTGATTTATACCATCATTTATTATACAAAAATCTGATTTGTTGGTCACTGCATGTGTGAACTGTAAAATATGGCAGACCTGAAGAGTGGTTGAATAGATTTAAATGGTATTACTTTTAATTTCATGGGTGGGATAATGAAAGAATAAGCCCATATTAAAGAAAGCATTCCTTTAATTTTCTACATTTAAGATTGCGTGTTTAAGAGAGAAATGTGTGTTTTATTTGTTTCCAGGGTGGCAAACACAAAATAATGGACAAGTGCAATCTGCCTCTGACTGGAAAGCAGTGTGTGGATCGTATAATCACAGAAAAGGTAAGTTTTGATTTACAAGAGTCATTGATTTCAACCTTTACATCTGGAGACCGCTTTCATCACCAGTCCACTCGCCGTCTAAGCAGTCTGCTGTGGTGAAGCAGAAATGTCATCCATTCAGCAGCTTATCTTTTTATCAATGTACCGAATCAGTTGCAACGAGACACGGTCTACATGAAAAGCTCTTTTCCTTAACAAAAGTGCAAATGCATAATGGACCACGACAAATTGTTATGTCATAGCATGTAGGCAGTGGAAAATGGGAATGCAATTATTGGACCTGCCCTAATCAAATCTCCTGATCGGAGTGACATTATACATTGACTGGGTTTTTCAAACCCAGAGCTCTTAGAAGTGAATGTTGTTAACAATATTATCAGTCCTGCCACATGGCCTGGCTTCAGAACACAGAGGATCTCGGTCTTTTCAAGTTCACCAAATCACATTTCAAATTACACTGTGTTTAGTTGCTTTTCCAAAAGTCATTCGACTTTTTGCAACACTTGTACCAAACACAATACTTATTTTTTAGTGAACAAAAAGTTTTATTATTATGTTGGCTTGTAAAAGCAAACCATCTTTTGCTGCTGACAAATAAATTCTAAGTACATCTCCTCCTAGAACGTTCGAGCTACAGCCACCTGACTCGTGTTCTCAATCGAGAACCTTATAGAAACTATAAATTCACCACATACTAACATAATAACCACTGTGTAAAAGTATTTCTAAAAAGGGTCAATGGAAACATTATATGATGTCACTGACACCTCCAATACAACCCGACTGTTTACCATAGTAACCAGTTTGGCATCTCACCATGATTAAGGTGCCAATGTTTTCGACATTAAAGTTAGTTTTTATAACTCACATTGGCATGGGGAACTTTGTATGTTGTATGTGATTAGAGACTAATCCGTTTTGCGTATAAAACTCGCAAGAGCAAGTACTGTGTTGCAGAGATAATGTTAATTCTGAGAAATCAAAATAATTTTGGGGACCAAATACAATACTGCTTGATAAAATTAGCACCACTATTTTCATCAGTAAAATTAGAGCTCGGAATATTGCTGGTTTGTCAATATGTGTTTGACTGATGCCTATAGCTTCAACAATCTCAGTTTATGACAGAAAGTTTTCTCAAGAAGAAAGTCACATCACAACCAGGAGTTTTCAAGCTTTAAAGCAGAGAGACATTTGCTCTCTTTCTGCTTTGAACTCTCAAAGAACCATTGGCTCCCATCTCCTTTTTCTCTGTGTTTCCTCATTGCAGCATTGTGTTTAGCTGATAGCATGTCCAATGTTTAAACCAAATAAAGCTGCATTTTTGGTAAAATCTTTTGTTAAATTTTCTAAGTTGGTTATGAAATAATATTCAACCACATCCCTTTGGGGAAGAATTTGATCAGGAACTATTTGTTACATATACTGTCTCAGAGCATTTTTTACAGACTATGGTCAAAATAAAAGTACAGTTCCACGCTCTTTTACTTTAAAAGTACCTGTTAAAATATCTAAATTGTTTTATAATAATAATTCGTCACACCTTAAAAATGAATGTCATCTAAACATATGTTAACCTTTATCTTAGCTGACTTGTTTTATTTTGCCTTTGTCACCTTCTGCATTTTTATTTTGGATGGTAAATGTTTTTGTCGTATGAGCACCAATAGGTATAAAATGGAGCCAAATATATAGTATTATACTGCTTATTGTCATAGACTTTTAAGTCAATAGTGTAAATATCGACTTAAATAATGCCTTCAAATTATATGTTTCCTTTAATAGACCTCTTTTTACACTTAGTGATAGAATCCACCTAAAGTTGTCAGGCTGCTCACACTTTTCAGCTCCAGAATAAAGTCTATTTTTATCCTGTGCACTAAAGATTGAGCTGCATTTTCTGTAAATATGTAAGTTTTAAGGATGCTTAACTCCACTGTTATGATAAAAAATGTTAAATAGGTGTCTGCAGGTCCTCAGAAAACCTTAAAAGCATTTAAAAGACCTATATCTGGTGTTATGGCTGATAAAGCAGCCACCTGCAGACTTTCTTACAGTGCTTTCAGGTTCATTGCAGCTGGAAACATTTGAAGGAGGGCAAGCGTTCATAGCATCCATCTCTCTGTGAGAGTTTGAGCATCTTTTAGTTTTCTCTCAATCATAGAACGCTAGCATCTAAATCCTGAAGTAGTCCTTGAAGCAGTTGTTTTGTGACGCTGCATTGAGAAAAAGCGTCATCTGTGTTTTCCTAAATGAACTAACCAGTGAGACAGCTGCAGCGTTGGCAAAGATTTAGAACATGATTTCATACAACTGTAACAACTACACGATTAAATGTTTTCTTGAATATTGATTTAACGTTTAAAAATGTTCTTAAGCGATATCATTTAATAATCTTTTAATACTGCTTGGGTCTAAGTGATTGATGAGATCTATCTGTTATATTTCCTCCTGTTCATGAATTCGTAAATTTGCAAACTAGGAGTGTGAGTCTTCGCTCTAAAGCTTTGGTGCTAGATGAGCAAATGTCCTTTCACATATCCTAGGAGTGGTCAATAGCCCTGCACTCTCTGATCGAAGAGATTAAGTCAGAATCTAGTGTGAGAACAGACTGCTCAGATCATCCTCAGCCTGTTCGAGGCTTCACAACCAAAGAAGTCAAGAGTGAAGATCCGCTCGATGGCGTTTATGAAGTGATCTTGCAGCTACGCTACTGTCACAGGTGGCTAGAGAGACACGGGCACACGGTGGCACAGTTGCAACCCCAACGAAACATTTACATTACATTTATGCATTTAGCAGACGCTTTTATCCATTTTTCTGTCAGTTCTTGCTTTCCCTGGGATTTGAACCCACAACCTTTGCATTTTTAGCGCAATGCTCTACCAACTGAGCCACAGAAAAGCTTGTGGCTTCTACTACGTGTAGTAGTCCAATAGAGTGGAAGGAGGTGTTGTTACATCGGATGCAGCGGCCATTTTATTTGTATTCTTAGAAGTCGTTCTTGAATTGTTTTGTGGTAAATATTTACAAAATAATAGAGGTCAACAATAGAGGCATAATAGAAGTCCGTTTAATGTGTAGCCATGGCAACACTGGCCTCACGCTACAAATACGTTGTCACTCCTCCCACTTTATGATCCCTTGTGATATACCTGCGGTGTCAGTTCTCTACCCTCTGCTCCACCGACGCTCTGTGTTCGGTATGAGATTCCTGATGCACCAGAACCCTGGCTCTTCCGGGCCAGACGAGGTTGAGAGTTAAGTCACGGCGGTTGAGGTCCTTTCCTGTGCTCACTCCATATAACTGGTGATTGCGCGGAACTCAGTTGCAGTGCTGCTCGTTTTATGAGCAGCATCAACAATTAGCACCTTGCGACGCTGATTAGCTCCACCCCCGTCACACTATTCATAAAAGTTACTTACTTATGTTTATTCCTATTAATCACAAATGTTATCTGGTCTTAAATTTAATTCAGCATGATGTTAAAATATCTTAAATCTTGGAAACTGTAGATACCATGGACTCAAATTGAATGTATAATTTATTTAGTTGGTAAATAAAAGCTAAAATTCATACCGTATGCATAACACAATAATACTCTTCCATTTAATCATTTGAAATTGAAGAGTTCCCGTTTACCGTTTTATACAAAATAAGCTATTTGAGAGAATGTTGCTTACCTGTAGATATGCATTTGAGGGTTACCAAAACTCTCACTTGGACTGCTTCTCAAGCTGCTGATCTAGAGCTGTCCTTTTGAGTTGTCTCTCTTCCTCCCACTTTACATGCTTTACACAACGATAGCTTTAGTCGCAATTATACAATGACGTTTTCAATGAAAAGGGTTTTGTCAGCGTGTGAAAAGGTTAAACCTGTCCTGCGACACTGCCAACCTGCTGTTCAACACAACACCTGTGTGCCAATCAGACAAGCAGGGGGGTATAGAGGTCTTTTCACAGAACCCCCCATGTTCTTCCAGACCGCAGTGCCCAAAATAGTTCGGAAAAACAAGTGGCTGCATGAAAACAAACTATGGCGGGGGTTGGTTTATTTGCTCATTTAAGAGGTAGAATTATTGTAATTGCATGAATCTTTAATTTAATTCATTTACATATCACACAAGGTTGCTCATTGAATCTGAATCTTGTGAATCTAAAGCCTAATTTATATTTTGGCATCAAGCCTATGCAAGGTCTACGCTATAGTCTATGTGTAGACACAAGGGCCTATGAAATAGCCTGATTTGCACCTCCCAAAAAATGTAACTTGACGCTGCGTAGATGCAGACCAATGGATCTGGGATTGTCTGGTTGGTACCCAAGCATTTCTGGAGTGATGTCATACATCTCCAAGCGTCTCTTCATGAACAAAACAAATGCAGGCCTAAAGCAAGTCACTGAAAGACCAAATAAATGCAGAAACGTATCAATCTTTAGGACTGTTGCTTTAGCAGAGTACAAAATTATTCGTAATAGCTACTTCAAGTCAAATGTATTTACGTAGCCTTTTTATACAGATGCTTCAAAGCATTCATTCATTCATATTCTTGCCCGCTTGTTTCCTTCCGGGGTAATGGGGTTCTGTTGGTGATCTCCAGCTCACTTCACGAACTTTTATTATTTGTTTAGACTGTTTAAGCTACACCTACCAAACTTTGCCAAGACATCCAAGTCGAGTTGCTATATCTTTTCAGATTGGTACCACTAAAGAAATTCTGGGAAATCACTGAGAATTTTCCATTTACTTAACATGGGGTCAAACTCAGTAAAACTGTAACTTGAGTAAGTGAGAACCTCATAGAAACTTCAAACTGGTCTCAAGTGTGGAGGTTACCAGTCTGTGCGAGAAAACACTGTGTAAAAGTATTCAAATCCCAGGTTCTTGAAGGGTTAAATATTTACCATTCGACATAATGACCATTGAAAAAAAATTGGCTTCAAGATGAAAAGTTATTGAAATATGGGAGGTTATTTTTGCTAATCATAGACATCACTGGTGGCTCCCTAGCAACCAAACTGCTTACCCTAACAACCCAATTCTCTGAACCTTATCTCAGCTTTGCTAAATGATAGACACGGGGGTTGGTTTGTAGTACTTGTTGTGATAAAGGAAACCTTGTATTATGTCACTGACCGGAGTTCCCTGAGGAAAAACCCCACATACAATTCCAATTCAAATGGGGAGCTACTTGAAACTCCACCCAGACAGTTTGCCCACAGGGGAAACAAAGCTCATGCCTTCCATTGTTAGCCTTTTCATGAATGTATGATATTTTATGTATTGTAACCATGGCAGACTGTTGTGAACTCTTTACCTGTGAAGTGTCCTTGAAATTATAAGAGCAATTTAAATTGAAGCAGACATTATTTCTAATAGTTTATTTGACTCTATTTTTATTTGGGGTTTTCTGAGCTTAGTTTTTGTTAAAAACATTGCTGGCAAGTTGTGGTATCTTTCTAGATTTCCATGTTCAATTTGTTTAAAGCGAATACATATTAATGTGTAAGTGAATACCTCTGAAGAGCTGGGCCTTCCGTATATCATGACTAGGGCTCTGAAATTAGGACACAGTTCACGTGGAAGAGAGAACGTGGAGACAGCAGCTCTGCAGGTATGTGGGGAAATAAGGGCAGTGGATGAGGGTCACATTGACCAATAATAGCAGACTGCTGCGGTCACGCAAACATACATGATTTGCTTCAGCATTAGCCTTTAGCTAGCATGGTGCTTGACCTCTTGCAAGCCATTGTCATGCAGATTGTGTTCATGCCTTGATTAATGAAGAGGTTAGCTTGCTATGAGCTTTTGGGTGCCCAAATGTTCTTTGTCTCTTCAAACAACAATGTATATGTTTTAAAACTGAAGGGCATGTAATATTTTATGTGATTATAATAATAGTGTGTTGACCTGGTTTGTACCCATTCAGTCTTTTTTTAATCACCGTAAGCTGAATTAAATAGAGAACCTAAAGCAATCATGAAAACTGTTCATGTAAAATATTCATGGCTGAACTGATTTTAAAGAACATTATCTAAATTAGAGCAAGATTACCTCGAACAAAGGAGGCATTTGAGCTCACTACAGATCTGCCATGTGCAGAAGCATGAAGGATGAGCTGAAATGCAGATATTTAAATATTTAACTTTTTTTTGTATTTGGATTAAGGATTTGTTTATACTCCATTTTGAAATTAGGAGAACATTAAGTGGACAGCACAGCAACACTATACTAGAATCCTTTTGTATTAAAACTGTTTGTGTAAAAAATCCACAAGAGCCTCTGCATGTTGGTATGATATGCATGTTTTTTTTTTTTAATTTTTACACTTGTTTTATGAGATGGATTTCAAGCAGTTGTATTCTTTCTAGAGACTTGTCAGTTGCAAATGATTAAAATCACAGTTATAGTCACTCTACTTCCTTGGGAGAGGAAAATGTACTTAGCGACATTAACCAGTAGTAGCCAATGATTTTCTAAAGCTGTGATGGAGATTGAAATTTGGTTGCTATAGTAAATAGGCTGGTTGCTATGGCGACATGAATGAGATATAGGAAATTTTTTGCTATGGTAAACCGTCTGGTTGCTATGGAGGAGTGACATAATAATATGTTCCCTTTGTCACTGTGAGTAACATAAACCAACCCCCACATCTCTATCATTTATTAAAGCTGAGATAAGATATCCTAAATTTTGGTTGCTAGGGAGCTGTAAGTGATAAATCGAAGTTGTTACTATGCTTTTTTCATTGCCGTTTCAACACTATTTTCATTTGCCTTGCAATGGTAAATCTTAAACTCTTTCTAGAGCCTGTTAAAAAATACTTTTGCACAGAGATTGATATGCTCTTGCACAGACTGGTAGCCTCCACAAGTGTGCTCAAGTTGAAGTTTCTCATTTTGCATTTTCTAAAGTTTGACCTCATGTTAATTCAATGGAAAATATGCCTACATTTCCAGTGATTTCCCAGAATTCCTGACCCCAGAAAGAGTGGTTGGTTGCTTGTTGTTGAATCTTCAGTGAGGAAAGCTAGCAAACAACTTTTTTTTTAAATATGGAAAGGCATCCACCCTGTCTTTAGGCTACTCCTCCCGAACTTTGTTAATGAAACACATATGTCAAGATTAGTCGGACTAGCAGATTATTTCAACTGCTGTATTTAGAATAGTACATTTAAGTAGTAGATATTGTATATGTTCACAAATTATCACAGAATGCATATTATGGACTGGTTCTTTGGTCAAACTGTGTAAAATGTTTTTAGTTTTTCCTTAATAATCCTGTAAACAAGATTCTAAAAAGCTATTTTTCTGCTTTTTTCACACATCAAATTTCAGTAGTCCGTCTGAGCCAGAGCATCAAGGTCGGAAGAGTTCACTTCCGCATGGGTACACATTTGATGACACTTCTGTCATAGCCGCATTGTTCTCCTGTCTTCTCTAGGCTGTGTTTGATGTGGACAAGGACAAAGGTTTAACCCTGATCGAGGTCTGGGAGGGTCTCACGGCTGATGACATTAAGAAGTGCACTGGAACAGACTTTGAGGTGAAGGACCCCATTATTGAATTACGCAATCACCTAATAATGTTGAATGCTGTGTTGATATAACACTGCTTCTTCCCCTGCATACAGGTCTCTCCTGATCTGAAACCGATGCAGCAGATTTAAGGACGACTGCCTCAGGTTGTTTGGGGAGTTGATGTTATTGCATCCACACACTTGTTCAATCTCCATTCAAACCTTGTAGGTCTTCATCCTGAACTCACTGAAGCTTGCTCCGTACCATAACATCATGTGGTCACCAAGCTAATACAGTGTTGTCATTTCCAAGGACTGGCTGAATGATCGTTTGGTGTATAAATATAAGTTTAAAGGATTAATTATTTAAACACAGGGCTTTGGTAGTATGTTGTTAATAGTCACTGAATAGAGAACATTGTCTATAGGATTTAGGCAAATGCTGTATTTAAACCCTTGTAAAAATCAGTGATGATTAATAATAGAGTATTTAAGTAATAGAGTACATTTACCATTTCAACTTTACAGGTCTGCCTTACATGTTCTCACACTGTGTACATAATATTTGTACAAAGCAATAAATGTCATTAAATGACCTGAGTAGAAGCCAAACCTGCGTTTTATTGAGGATGCACCAACACAGAATCATGTGTGGCATCAATCAAAACCTAAATGCCTACCAATAGGGAAATAATATTGTCTGATTCCAATAATAAAATGAAATGTATTATCCAATCAGAGCGCGCACTAATCATATTGGTGCCTTAGTTGAAATTGTGATTTGTGACACCAGTGAACATGGATTGCTTTTTCAGATTTGTCATGGTGCTGGAAGGAACATAGGATCAAGAACTATTCACAGGTTTTACTTACAGATATTTACAAGCATAGACGGAAGTGTGATGTTCCTTAAAGAAAACATAGTAATGTCTCATAGCCAACAGTGGGAAGGAATCCAAGAAACCACTTCAGAGAAGATGACAGGAGTAGGTTATTAGCAAAGTGAGTAGTTGGCCAGAGTCTTCCGATGGAGAGATTCTAGAACTCAGAAGAGACAGAGAAAAAACGGAGAGATCCAAGAAGGCAAGATGCTATCATGGAGTCTCTGTGTCCTTGAACCGTACGACTGACAGTAGCCTTGTTTCCTTATTTTATTGGGCACAATTTCCTTAATTAATGGCCAAAACTGGAATATCGCTACAATATTTGCGAATAAAAACTCTTTCCATCTAATGAATGCAAATATCAAAAGAAAAACGGAAGTTGCCGTTTTCGTCTATAATAACACATAGACTAAGCGCAGTATGTGCAATCATGTCATCTTGCTTTTGGAGGCGGAAGACTGCTCTTTGTGAATGCAGTTGGTCAAGACAGTTCTGGGAGGGGATGATGCAGAACCAATTTAATGACTTTGGGATTGAGTTTTAAAATGACCAAAACAACATTTGTGACGTTGTGCAGTGAAATCGCTCCATTGGTTAGTTCTTTATTGACGGCCCAGTTCTGACAGAAAAACACTGAGGCGTGAGGAGAAAACAAGGGAAACCTCAACACGAACACTGGTCTGACAATGTAGGATAAAATATCTTCATATTTTTTAGTCAGTGACAAAGTTGTCGTTGCGCTAGAGCTGGATTTTCAACAAGACAATGACACTAAACACTGCTCAAAATCGACTCAGGCATTCATGCAGAGGAACAAGTACAACATTCTGGAATGGCCTTCTCGGTCCCCAGACCTGAACATTTGTTGCATGATTTAAAGTGGGTGGTTCATGCTCGGAAACCATCTAACCTAAATCTAGAATCCTAATCCAAAATCTAGACTCTAATTGGAAGTTATAGAAATATTGGCTCTATTGGAAGTTTAACAGCCTTTAGAGGCTGTTAAATCTAAAAAAGGAAGATGCACAAAATATTGAGTTATTTTTTTCTTTTGTGGTGCCTGAATTAATGTACATGCCTAAAACATGTTTAAATAATTCTTGCACGCTTTCCATAAATCATATTAACTTTATATCACTTGTATGTCTCCTGTAGATCTATTTAAATGAAATTTCTTATCCAACCAATGATTGATAAAATGAAAAACCATGAAAGTGTACAGGGGTGCCCAAACTTTTGCGTACCACTGTATCTTTTGAAATACTGCTGATATTGTGAAAGAGCAAGAGATCAATGTTTTTAAAAATTGACAGCATTACCCTTTCACTGAAATACTTATGAGTCCAGAGGCCGTGTGTCACTCCACTGGCTACCTCCAGGACACGTCTGTCATTTTCAGTCTGTAAGATCTCTGGGGTGAATACCCTCAGCTCAACATTGAGATGAATGGTAATCTAGAACGATAGTAAAACTACTCTGATCAAAGATTTAAAATTTGGTTTAAAGATCAAATCTGTAAAAAAACAGAAAGTTTTTGCAGATGGAAGAAAAATATTTAAAACATTTTAACCCCTTCAATCCATGGTCCATTACTGTGAACATCACATAAGAAGTGGAATGTATTTTGTAACATTGACATTTATCACGTTTCATTGGAATTAATTGAAACGTATTACGGTTACACAAATTGTGCATAAAAAAAACTTAATTTTTTTTCATGTTTTCATATGTGTCCACTGTAATGGACATGAAAAAAACAGATGTTATGAGGGCTGGACTGGAAGTGGCCAACGTCATCATTAAATTAATAAGAAATGACATTTGACACGTCAGAGAATTTTTGCACACATTGTATGGTTTAAAAAAAATAAACCTACAATAGCTTTGAGCTTTGGTTATTTGTTCATTTTCTATGGCCAAGACTAACCATTATTCCCATAATTGATTACTCAACGATGATTGGCTAATTATTTGACTAATAAGCAGATAAATGTTTACTATGTGTACATGTATTATGAATATACATCATATTGTATTTTCACATTCAGAATGAAACATTTCACATTGGCGTACATTATTTTGTGCTTGAACATTGTAATATTTATTCAAAAAGTTTGTCAATTTTCCATAAGATGTTCCCTGCTTCTGCTCCTTATGCAAGATTTTGGTTATAGTTTATCATTTTCATGACTTAAAACAATTAAAAAAACACATTCCTATAATTTTATCTGATTACATTTGAGGTCCTTTAAAAAGAGTTGTCACCTATTACATAGTATGCACGATACACTCACACAAGTGATTTCCTGTTTGTTTAAAGTCCAGAGGTATGCATTTGATGGAGATTCCATTACTCTGCTCAAAGAGAGGATGCAAATATGATTCATTTTATGTTAGCAGATTGCACTGAAGAGGTCCGTTCTTCCTCCAGCAGAACTATAAACCTGTAAGGAGCATTTAACTACCCAAAGGTGCACTACTGTGTTCAACGCTGTTGGTTTTCCATTCAGGTGTATTTCATGAACAAACATCTGTACCAACCAGGTACCGACTGCTGCTTCGATAACTTTTGTCAAGGGGGAGATGAGGGCCGGAGGAAGAGAGGGAAGGAGGGGCCTGATGTCCTTTGAAACAATCAATCAATGGACTACGTTTTGTGTCTGAATAGAAATGGCACAAATAGACTTTCACAAAAATGGGCATCACCCCTATGGAGCAGTAACCCTGATTGGCCAGTACTTGCCTGATTGTTACTATAATTATTTGTTAACATGTTTATATTTTAAGAAGCTGTAATTAATGTTGTTTTTTATTATTATAATTATTTGAATGACATCAGATTACACCTGTTGCATAAGATCATCTTCACTGCCAGCCATTGGATATTGTGAGAATGGGATGCAGACTTGTTGCGCCTTTTTCAGAAGCTGTCTGAATTCACGGATGACCAATGGCACTGAGAGAGTCAGAGGTGAATTTGTGTGGTAGAAAATAACAAAATGGACAAAGACACACCAAATAATTCCGTTAAAGCACATACTTTGATGCAATATTAGAAAAAGATACATCAGAAAAGACTTGGTGTAAAGGAGTTTGGATAAGATCATAGACAATATTTTTATGCTGCTTTTGGTCTCATTTTTAAAAGACCAGCATCAGACTCAGGATGGACTCAGACTAGTACTAAATGTGAAGTTCTTTGTATGTTTAAACAAGCAAATAAGATGTTACTAGTACATATCCGTTGCCCCCTTCGGCATGTTTTTGACATTAATGTGGCCACATCTATAGGGGAAAGTGTATCAGCCGCCACTGGTTCACTTGCACTCAGCCTTGACACTCTCTGAGGTTGAACACGTGGTGCTTGGATGGATGTGTCCGCCCTGATCAACAAAAACATTGTTGAATGTCATCAAAAGAATTGATTACATCATCAGTTAGAGACTGTTGCGTTCTGCAATGCGGAATGCACGTAGACTTTACACATTAATGCCATAGATGTTTAGAAAGATGCTTTTGAAAGGCAGAATGCTGGAGAACCAGCGATGTGATGTGTGCAGTGTGCGGCGCGCGCGTCTCGGGGGTGTGGTGATGCTGATGCTGATGATGCGCGCGCTCTGAACGCACGCAATACTCGAGCACTCGGAGAGGACCAACACCGAGCACCGGAGAACCGACAGCATGGCTTCGTCTCAGGGGAAGAGTGAACTCCGTAATGCGGACTGGATGTCAAGTTTACCAGACACCTTGCACAGTATTCCTCTCACCAACCTCGCCATACCCGGTAAGCCTCGTGTTTGCTTTTAAATGCGCGGACAGGATTCAGGAGAAACGCTAACATCTATGTCTATTTAAATATAGTCTATGTTTGGATAGTAAAATGACTTAAGTGGCTTTTCAGAAAGTTTTAGATTGATATGTTATAAACTGTTTCTCATGACGATCGCAAGAGGGAACATCCATCTCCATCCGACGGGTTCCGTTTGTGATTTAAGCTCTGAGTCGCGTATTATAGGCTGTCGAAATTGCAAGCGCTGATTTCCAGGAGTTTTTAACAATGTTGACATGTGATATTGATATTAATTTGGACACTTGTTGCGCGGTGCTCGCAGCGTCGACCTGCACATGTTCCACAGCCTTGACCTGATGCGTCCTCATAAGAGAGACGTGCTGCTGAGATTATGGCAACGGCTGTAAGTTATGATAAATTAGCAAATCACTAGTATTTTATTCACTTTTAAGTGCAAACAAAGAAGAAGGCGATGTCTTTTTGTAGTGCAACATATGTACATTTTATGATCATTATGTTCTTGCGGTCGGACGGTGGCGCAGTGGATAGAGCTGCCACTCCACCTGGAATGGGACGTTCCCAAGCGGCAACCCCGTGCTTTCCCTCGTGGTGCATGATAAGAAGTGACGGATCCAGCACTTCATTAACTAGACGCTAGAGGTTGATTAAAATGTTCAACATTACACCCGTCTCAATATTGTTTTGGGGGAGGGGGGCATTTGGTAGTATTAAGCCTCACATTTTTGACTAAACGAAGGGAGTGGTTTCTTGAGTGACAGCCATGGACTATATAACCTGTTGAAACCTTCAGCCAATCAAGTTTCTTCGCTATACACCCTTTCTGACTCCTGACCGTTTTCGATTTTTCTGCTGATACCTGGCAATGCCCAAAAACCTGTAGGAGACATCATGACACTCTGACTCTCTTTTATATGGGTTTATTTTCTCTGGAAGGACTGGTGACCTCTCCAGGGGTACCTTACACTTATTTTTTTGTCTGACCACAACATCCAGCCCTGGTCAAAATCAGTCATAGCAGGTCCAAAAATGTGAAACTGTGTTCCACAGAATGTTTTTAAAATAAATTAATATGCCTAGAGGTATCTGAAGTTGCATGTGTGTATTTTTGTTGTCTTTTTGGATAAATTAACCATAAAAATTAAGTACTTCATTTACATCTTCAGGACAAAAAGTCAACCAAACAAATGTCGAATTTGGACAAAAAAGCATCCAAATTCTTTGGTTGCAGACAAAAGAAGGACATTCTTTGCACCGCAGATTACTTGATAAAGGGGACGTCATATGTCAGTTTAACAAAGATTGATAAGAATATTCAGAGTATTAATGCAATGTCAAAACCAATTCCGCTAAAAACAAGCCATTTTCACCACTCACCTTGACCTGAACTGGGGTGTGTTTGTCAAAACTGTGCAAGGAAGCAATTAAATGAGATAAATTAAGCAATATTAAGCTTTTTAATGCGAAGATTTTTTAAAATGAGAATAATGCATCAATTACACTTTATAGATTTGAGCCCAAGTCTGACCCTGAATATGACGATTTCTCAGAAGAAGCTCGACAAACACGAATGGAATGGACATTTCTTAACTGCCACTTTGCACATTGTTGATTGTTAATGAGCAGTCGAAATAGTCTGAAAAGTAATGGTAGGTATTCAGCCGACTTTTTTTAGATGGATTTGTATACAGTTACTTATCTGGATCTGAAGCATAAAACATTTGTTGTGATTAATAGAAAAGCCCTCAATGGATGTTGATAGTTTTTGGATTTTTTTGGTGAATTTTGGGAATTTGCTGTGAAAATTTACATTTGATACAGGTTCGAAAAGTATGTGTTGAAAAATGTCTCTATATCGCAGCCTATTGCATTTCAGCTTATGTCAAAGTCGAAGGAAGTGTTAAGGAAGATGGCTATTTTGCAAAAGCCTCCTCCTTGAGATTTGAACTAAATTTAACAAACTCCTCCTAGAGATTTTATCTGTTTTTCTCCAAACTGCATCAGCCTTATTTCAAGGCATATGAGATGGTAAATTGCGAAGCTTGCGAAGTTGAAATCGACGAAAGTTGACATTTTGTCATAAACAGGAAGTTGTTAATAACTCAGCCATGCAACATGTTAACAGTCAATGTCTAAACACATATGATGTAAATTATTGACAATAGTGCCACCTAGTGGCCACATTTTAACATCAATATAGTATTACTAATTTTGACTCATTCACACTTGGAGGTCATACAATTTTTTATTAATTGGTTTTCATTATTTCATGTGCATGTGTTTTTCAATTATTTTAACAATTAGCATTGGTCATACTGCAGCAAAATAGCCTCTGATGGGTGATGCCATCAGAGGTGCGAGAGCCCTTTAATCGCTGCTTGCAGCTTTAATGTTTTTATTTTGTAGTTGTTTTTACTTTCCATGTATTTAATATAGAACATAGTGGTCTTCAAGCTCTCAGATTTCTCTGAGATCCATTCCTTAAAAAAATAATTGATCTGTTGTTCCATGCATATATAATCCAGCATATGCACATCTTTTGTGTTCGAGGCACATTTGTTGTCATGTGGTTAAATTATAGAAAGACTAAAGGAATATAACATGGTTATAGAGTAAAAATAAACCAGTTTTTATGAAACTGCATGTAAACCAAAAAGCGATTCTTCCTGCATCCATGTTATACTGGGATCCCTCTAGTACATTTAATTTGACATATCACCCCCAAACGTTACAACAAATGTTTGTGCTTACCACTGAAAAGATTAATGTTAAAGTGCAACAGTAAGCATCGATTTAATTCAGTTGCCTTTTAGTGCAGAAGAAATGTCCCTGAGGGGATTTAAATAAGGTCTGTTAGAGCAATGAACTGAAATAACAAGGTGGACCACAACACAACAAACCTTTGTTTTCGGTTTAAGGGTATTTGAAAATAAAAAAGAACTTTGCTTGCTGAATATTTAGCATTTAGTTTTTGTAATCCATGTCATTCTGTAGTTCAAACAAGGATGAAAGCTGGTTTGAACCATTTTTAACTTCTATAAATTAAAAAAACTTTGAATAGAGCATATATCCAGCAGCTATTGGAAGATTTGTTGGAAAGAGGTGCTGGTGTCAGACACTAAAGGGACAAGTTCAGGTCTCCATCTGTCAGCTGAAAACCTTTAATATAAGACATCAGAGATTCACATCATTGGGTAGCAAAAATTGTCCATCTCAATATATATATATTTATATGCCCTGCGATGGCAACTAGTCCAGGGTGTACCCCTGCCTCTCGCCCAATGTGTGCTGGAGATGCCCATGACCCCAAAAGGGAATAAACGGGTTAAAAATGAATGAATAAAAAAAAAAAAAAAAAAAAAAAAAAAAAAAAAAAAAAAATATATATATATATATATATATATATATATATATATATATATATATATATATATATATATATATATATATATATATATATATATATATATATATATATATATAAATGTATATTACGCATTTGTCATTTTGGTAATTTTTTGGTCTTTGTGGAGTCAGGTTTGAAGGGGGTTATGGAGGAAATAACATATATATATATATATATATATATATCCATCTGACTTTCCTTTAATTGCTTTCTTTTCTTTTTTATTTTTATTTTTTACATTTCTGCTCAATTCCAAAATGTTCTGCCAGTTCTTCCCTTCCCTTCCCTTCCTTTCCTTTCCTTTCCCTTCCCTTCCCTTCCCTTCCCTTCCCTTCCCTTCCCTTCCCTTCCCTTCCCTTCCCTTCCCTTCCCTTCCCTTCCCTTCCCTTCCCTTCCCTTCCCTTCCCTTCCATCCCCTCCCCTCCCCTTCCCTTCCCTTTCCCATATTGTAGTAAACTTCTTATAGCTGTTGAAAACAATCTTATTTGAGAGCCATCTGCTTTGAACTCGTTGGAAGCGGCTATTTAAACATATTTCATGTCCATCTATAAACTTGTATATTTTTTAAGCCCTGCTGCTAGAAATCTGGCTCTGCCACCTCCTGCAGCTTGAAGGTCAGTGTTGGCGCTAAGAGAATCTACTGTGTCTTATTTCCTCAATCGGAACTCTTTTTATAGTCCTTCCAAATTAAGAGGCTCAAGAATCCTTTTGGTGCCTCTCAGACCTCTTTTTAAAGATTTGCCTGACTGCAACTCAACATGCATCTGAGACATGGGTAGTAGCCTGGTCATCCTTGCAAAATCATGGATCATTCTTCTGTTGTGAAGCAAGAGTCTTAGGGTCAGGCAGATTGCACATCGTTCTTTTGATGTGGGCGTTCATGAACTCAATGGATCTGTTTACCTTAGCCATGCTTCAGTCCTTTCTTGGTTGTTCAACCATTGTGCTCTGCTGGATGGCTGGCATGATGAGGTCAGTACAATCTGGTACAACCACTAACAACATAACACGGAGGTGGTTTCAGCATTATACACCTGCATGCTTGAAAATGTAGAGGGTGTTGCTGCTGATCAGGGGGCTCTGTCTTATTAGATTTCTTGGAAACTATGTTTTTATAAGGGAACGCCTTCCTGGCTCATAATTATATTTAGCATGTAAATAGCTATTGAGTGGTTGCCGTATGAAACTGTATATTTGTATGAATATCATGAACAATAAAATAAAAGAATTTTCAATGTGTTTAAATAGTTGTCACAGGGGTCATGACATTGTTTTATTTTTAAAAAATATGTTGTTCACATTGGTTTAATTGTGTGGAAAAGTTATTCTTTTACTCAAAAAGTCTCTTTTTTACATTAAATCCACATTCAATCTCTTCATTTCTAGCCCAGGCTTATTCCGGAAGTGGGCTGAGATTTTCATTCAGACAACTTTGTAAATACTCCCCAGTTACTCACCTATTGGTTACTGATTTGCATATTCATAGCATGTATGCAAAGCTACTGTCTTAAACGTATAATGTGAGGAAGATTAGAGGGATTAATTACGAGCAACTTTAATACTGAGCTATCAACGTTTTATTAAAGCAACACTGAAAGATGCTGCAATGGTGTTTGGATATTGTAGTAAACTTCTTATAGCTGTTGAAAACAATCTTATTTGAGAGCCATCTGCTTTGAACTCGTTGGAAGCGGCTATTTAAACATATTTCATGTCCATCTATAAACTTGTATATTTTTTAAGCCCTGCTGCTAGAAATCTGGCTCTGCCACCTCCTGCAGCTTGAAGGTCAGTGTTGGCGCTAAGAGAATCTACTGTGTCTTATTTCCTCAATCGGAACTCTTTTTATAGTCCTTCCAAATTAAGAGGCTCAAGAATCCTTTTGGTGCCTCTCAGACCTCTTTTTAAAGATTTGCCTGACTGCAACTCAACATGCATCTGAGACATGGGTAGTAGCCTGGTCATCCTTGCAAAATCATGGATCATTCTTCTGTTGTGAAGCAAGAGTCTTAGGGTCAGGCAGATTGCACATCGTTCTTTTGATGTGGGCGTTCATGAACTCAATGGATCTGTTTACCTTAGCCATGCTTCAGTCCTTTCTTGGTTGTTCAACCATTGTGCTCTGCTGGATGGCTGGCATGATGAGGTCAGTACAATCTGGTACAACCACTAACAACATAACACGGAGGTGGTTTCAGCATTATACACCTGCATGCTTGAAAATGTAGAGGGTGTTGCTGCTGATCAGGGGGCTCTGTCTTATTAGATTTCTTGGAAACTATGTTTTTATAAGGGAACGCCTTCCTGGCTCATAATTATATTTAGCATGTAAATAGCTATTGAGTGGTTGCCGTATGAAACTGTATATTTGTATGAATATCATGAACAATAAAATAAAAGAATTTTCAATGTGTTTAAATAGTTGTCACAGGGGTCATGACATTGTTTTATTTTTAAAAAATATGTTGTTCACATTGGTTTAATTGTGTGGAAAAGTTATTCTTTTACTCAAAAAGTCTCTTTTTTACATTAAAACCACATTCAATCTCTTCATTTCTAGCCCAGGCTTATTCCGGAAGTGGGCTGAGATTTTCATTCAGACAACTTTGTAAATACTCCCCAGTTACTCACCTATTGGTTACTGATTTGCATATTCATAGCATGTATGCAAAGCTACTGTCTTAAACGTATAATGTGAGGGAAATTAGAGGGATTAATTACGAGCAACTTTAATACTGAGCTATCAACGTTTTATTAAAGCAACACTGAAAGATGCTGCAATGGTGTTTGGAGGAAACGTTATACAACCTTTTCATTGGCTGATCTGAAGTGTCTGCACTGAATTGAGTCAGAGACGCTTTGAGAGAGATGAGAGGCAGGAACAGTGGCTGTTAGACAGTTTTTCAGTTAAATAAAGCCTCAGCAGAGGCTCACGTTTCTAGGGAGTCGCCAACAGAAACATGTAACGCGCTTTAACACGACAAATGTATTAAACATTTAAATTATCAATGAAATAAGGTCTTAAGGAAGCAAAATGATAAAAAGAATAATAATTATAAGTAATAAAACATTGAGTCCCTACCAAAGTATGAGTGTCCTTACAGGTTACGCCAAATATACTCAGCAAGTACTTATCCTTAAATCTGTAATTACTCTGGGCTTCTTTAAATCTGAGTCAATTGGCAACACAATGATGTGGTAGACCACTCAGTGACACCTCAATGAGGGTAAGCAAATTGGTTTTTGATAAAGAAGCACTGAGCACTATATAAGCAGATTCATAAAATATTTAATGATGTGGTGCTCCAGCCAATGGGAGATCTTTGTTGATCCAGTCAGACAAAACTAGTCGAAGAATTGAGCGACTGACTGTGGTGTCAGCACAAAGTAGTAAACTTTTTTCCTTACTTCAGCGTAAAGCTGCTTCACGGTAGATTTAAAACACATTATTGTCACGTTTTGCAAAATAACTTTCCTTCTAAAAAAAATTATAAACATTTTTGTCTGCTAATTATGCTGCTTCAACCAATAAAATCCTGATAATGACCAGTTTTAGTTCTCAAGGTGACAGCCCCTTATCTACTCTTAGCTGTAAAAAAAAGTATTAAAATAAGGAGGAATCCTGTAGTCAAATTATAATGTGACTATGATGACTTTTAGTGGTATGGTGAATTTTGAAATCTGTTTGCCACCCGTAACATTTTTATAACTGAAATAAATACATTTGTTTTTTTAAAAAAGTGTATATATTTATTTAAAGGCAGTAGTGTTTAAAGAGAAAAAACCCTCATAGTGGTTCTGCTCCAGTTTTCATACATGATAATGTCCCTAATCTCAACTAATCTCTAAAGGGTTTGATTATTTCATTAACTAGAGGTTTTTCTGAGTTTTGGCAAGCCTAGTATTGTAAATGCAATGGTGTTTGTTAGGAGAGCTCTCGTCAGGTCTAGACGTTTGACCTTGAGGCACCAGACAAGTGAGGACCATTACAACAAACTCAGTCCTTTTCCTGGTAAAAGATGGCACCCCTGAAATCTCTTTGTGTTGCAAATTCAGATCTATGGCTAATGCTTAGTGGAAACTCAAATCACAATTGTTCTCTCCATTTAATATTCCATGTTGCTATTCCAACACACTTTTTGTCAAATCTGTCTATTAAAGGGGTTGCCTACACTGAGGTGCTATTTATAGGTGTAATACTTGACAGAAAATACTCTCAAAATTTCATTTACCTAAAGTTGCACTCGCGGATTGATAAATCATTGAGGAATAAAACCTCAAAGGCACCATTTGTGTGTGCCGGATCCATTCACCTTTAAATCTGCAGATTCTTCCAAATGTCCATCCATTAATCCCAGCACCTTAGACCCAAAGGAGCCAACATATAGTGTGCTATATCTCAGTAAACAAGATAAATGGAAAAGATTATGTGATCGGGAATGAATCTGCGCTGTCACAATGTGCAAAACATTTTTCCCCTGAAATGATGACTAATTTCCCTCCCATTGAGCAGTCACACACTTCGGTTGACACTGACATGTCAATCATCTTATGTGTTTAGCTCACCAACCAAAGGATGGCGGTTTTGCATCAGTGCTATCTTATTGGACTACAGAATTAAATTTTGCACATACATATGCATGGAACGCTTTCAGTCCTTTTGTCCTTTTGTAAATTTTGAATGTCTATTTTGTAAATTTGGATTTATATTTTATTTTTTTATTACTTGTATCTTATCTTGTCTTGTGAATCTGTTGCACTGTAGTGCCTCTGCACAAAACAATATTCCACGTATGTGCAAACATACCTGCCAATAAAGCTCATCCTGATTCTTCTGATTCAGTAATGGAATTTTAATGCAGTGAATGAACAAAAGAGAAATCAAATCAGCATTTGGTTTTGAAGTTGGTTTCCTCACAGTTTTTGTAAGTTGTTCCAAACATTCTGGTAAACTACTTCCAGAACTTTTTGTTCTTTTTGCTGAAGATGGTTCTTAATGATAGTAGGATAAATAGAGTAGTCAGATTCAAATGAACAATGACATCAAATATTGCAAAAGTCAAAATAATGTAGAAGGCAAGAGAAATGTGATTTGTGGTTCAGGGTTTTTAAAGGAGGACCACAGACACGGTTTAGCTTCATCCTTCTTGAAACATGCCCGATCACACACATTTAGTTACTCTGGACATGTTTGAAGCTACCGCCTGTGGCTTGAATCAGATTGGAACTAAAACTTGCATGGGCCGAAGCCACATGAATGTCTTTGCCCATTCCTCTTCTGACTTGTGCGAGGTGTAGGGAAGCAGACTTCAAATTGAGACACTCCACTAGTTCAGAGCAAATCTCTAGGGTGGGGATGAGTACTGTTTGTTGTAATGTGTGAGATTCTAATTTAGTTCTTATTACCTTTTTGTTCGTACTATTCGCCTATTTCACACGACCAAGAATTTAAGAATGAAAGAGAGGCCCTGTTGGGGCAGAAACCCAAAGTAGAGGTAAACAACTACGGCTTTGATAACTAAATATTTAATCATTTATGCTGAGATTGGGCGGAAAATAAAATCCCACGGGCTACATAACCAGTATAGAATGCCTTCCTACAGCGTCTTACAACAGTACAAAATAATTTTTATTGATTTTCTTCATATTATTTCTGTGTTTTTCCTGCCGGGGCCTCTCTTTCATTCTTAAAATGGCGGCTTTGTGAAATTTCAGAGTACAGCAAACAGTCACTGAGTTTCAAAGGTGGAATCTCGGACATAGAACATGGTTTCGAACAGGGGACCAGAGTCTGAAGGATATTTTTTAATATACATTTTTAGAGGGTTACATAATAGTTTTCTTTTATAAGCAGAAATAATATATTTTTTGAAATTCAATTCTTGCTTGTGCCCTTTTTAGCCTTTCTTCTCTTTCTGTCACTCCCTGCCTGTGTCTTTCCTGATTTCCTGCGCACCTGTTCCTCATTCTTCCCTTTGTATTCTCTGAGTTTCCTGAGTTTGTTATTGGTTCATTACGTGTACCACTCAATATTACTGTGTCCTCAATATTACCACCCGAGTTCTGCCAGTAAGCCTCTTGCTAGTTTATGTTTTTGTGCTAATTCTATTAGCAGTTTTTTCTTTGTTATGCTCATAAAGCACTGTCTCTGTTTGTTTTGTGTTCACAAGTTAGTTTATGTTTCCTTTGTTAAAGTTTTTCCCCATTGTACGAGGTTTCTGTTATTTTATAAAGTATTTAGTGTTTTCTGCAGCTCTTGCTAATGAGTCAGTAAGTGAACAAAAAAGCTTGTTGCCAAATTCTGATCGTTAAATGAAGAGGTTGGTAACACTCAAGATTAACATGAATAGGTCCAACTCTGTGATTAAGTGAACTGCAAGCTCAATACATAGGAAATGTGCAACTGGGTTTGACTCCCGATCCTGTTGTTTTTCCCATTCCTCCCAACTCTCTCTCTCTCTCTCTCTTCCAACACTTTTTGTATTTTTCCACAGTTTCCACAGTCCAAAATAATGGAAAAAGATGTTAAGATAGATACATTACATTAATAGTGTGTATTACATAAATGTATTTTATATGTTCTAGCCTTGTTTCAGCTCTAACAGCCAAAAAAATAAACATCCAGTCATGTTAAACAAATACATACACTTTTCTTATTTTTGCGCATGCTAGAAACGGTTCTATTATTTCTATTTGCAGCTTTTTTACCATTGCCAAAAGCAAACAGTTGTCCTGTTCTCTTGTTGAGACAAACTAAATGTGTTATTTCAGCTTTTTTTCAATGATTGACTGCTTCAAAACACAAAACTTGAATCCACTCTAATGTGGTTCTTCTCTGATGTTCATCCCATTCATTTTGTTAAAGGTCCATTTCCTCAATAATAATTTTCCTCCAATTTTCCTAATACCAGCTTAGTGCATCTCAGAGCAGTCATCCCATGACAAGTAAGTGGCAGAAAACTGGTGCACTGAAGTCTAATGGGTAGCTGTGCAGTGTAGTGTTGAGGAGGGTTGCAGCCTCTGATTTAGCAGTTTGCCCATTTGAGACCAGCAGAGGGCCTCCTGAGTGAACTTTGCATGCTCTCCCTGCGTGTGGGCTTTCTCAGAACATTCTGGCTTTCTCATACAGTCCAAAACAAATTCCCTTCAGGAATCAATATGATGTATTTTGTATAATGTATATTTTTGTATGATGTATACCACGCAGACTTTAATCTTTCAAACATTTATTCCCTTTCTTTTCGACGATTACAACACCAAAATAAAATCCCAAACCTAGGATCTCAGGAAATTTTAATGTTACTTGAGACCAATACAAAGAAAGTATCTTAAGAAATGTTGGTCAGCTGCAAAAGTATTTGCATGTACAGCACGCAATACATAGATGGAATTCGTATTGCCTTTATTATTGCAATGATACAGCACACCTCAGGTGTTATGAGAACCCAAAGTGTCCCTGTTATTGACCTTCAGCTCTTCTGCATTGTTGGGTCTGACCGATCGCATCTTCCTCTTCACAGCATCCCATAGATTTTCTATGGGGCTATGGTCAGACGTGTTTTCCGGCCAACAAAAACAGGGGTGATAGCTTTGGCATTGTGTGTCAAATCCCGTTGGAAAATAAATTCTGCATCTCCAAAAAGCTCTAAAACATCCGTGTTCGACTGCCTTCACTTCGGACCTCAGAAAACACAGTGGACCAACACCAGCAGATGACAAACCATCACTTACTGTGTCAACTTTGTGCTGGGCCTCAAGCCACTCATATTCTGTGCCTCTCGTCTCTTCCTCCAGACTTTGGGACATTGAAATGCTAGTTTTATTAGAGAACATGACTATGGAAACATGACTAAAGGCGACCAGTCTTTTTGTCTTTAGCCCAGGCAAGATGCTTCTGATGCTGTCTCTTGTTCGAGAGTGGCTTGAAACCAGAAATGAAACCGCTGAAACCCATGTCTCGAGCTACAATCCACTCTCTGTGAATCTCCCCCACATTTTTGAATGAGTTTTGTTTCACAATCCTCTCCGGGGTGCGGTTACTTTTTTCTTTTCCTTCTTTTTAACTTGGTATTAATGGGCTTGAATGCATAGCCGTTTCAATGCCCAGTTTCTTTTGCAATCACCTTTCGTGTCTTTCCCTCCTTGTGCAGGGTTCAATGGTTGTCTTTTGGGTAAGTTAGCAGCCATGTTTCTAAAGCTTACGGAACTAGACTGAGAGACCATTTAAAGGCGTTTGCAGGTGTTTAGTGTTATTTAGCTGTGGCATCAGGTGTCTTTAACAGGGAACCTTTTATAATTTCAATTTCTTGAGATTCTGTGATTTTCATTAGTAATCAGCTATAATCATCAAAATAAAAGGAAACAAACGGTGTAAGTAAATATCAGTCTGGGTGGAATGAACATAAACATAAACAATAGAAATACTGCAAGTAATTTATTTTTTCGTGATTTTGTTTTGTTTCTTTGTATTTGTTTCATTATAAACATTGCATTTTGAGGGGCTGTTCTTTATGTTTGGGTTTATGCTTTGACCCATACTGTGTGAGAATATAAATAGATGGTATTTAAAATAATTACAGACAACGGGCATTAGTGTTTGAATTCTGTGAAAAGAAATGTGTTATTTCTCTTGAACTTCCATTACTTGGACTGGTTTTGTTGCTGAGGTGATTGCTGAGATTTTAGTGCCAAGCAGAATGCTGTTTGCATAATAGTCCTTTCCCCTGCTGAATGGTGAAGGCTGCAGTGCCTTCAGATGCAAAGGTGCATTGTTTATTCATTAAAAATATTATTAGGAGAGCCTCTCCCACATGTGCCGGTTAAAGACTGTTCGGTGCTTTCATTTAATTACATTAGCAATGCATCTATTTAAATAGTCGTTTTGATTTTTGAGATCAAACATAGCACCTGTGGCTTTGCCCTGTATGTAAATTGAAATTGGATGCGGGGTTCCTTGTTGCTTTATACCATTATAAGATTTTACCAGTATGTATTTTTAGGTTATTTAGAACCAAAAAGCAACAGATTGTGAGGCGGTAGAACATGAGTCTTTTCTCAGAGGATATACCTTTAAAAATCATATTAGCAGAGTGCTTTGTCATAAATAGCACACATACATACACACACACACACACACGCACACACACACAAGACTAAAAGATAACCCTGTAATCAGCAGACTATTGTGTCTATAGACAAGGACAAATATAATCTAGTTGGATTGCAACCTATGAAATAGAATTTAGACAAATATTTTTTTCACAGTTTTTTTTGTCACGATATCAACTCTGCATGGAATTACTAGTGAGCAACTGTTTTGCAAACCCTCATTTATAAGGAACAAAGATACAAAAAACAAAGTATCTACAGCTGATATGTTGTACAATCTATTATTTAACATTTAGAAGTCTCTGAAAGCACTCATGAGTTAAGTAATGACGAGATCCAGCTATTGTTGGATTTTCATTTCAAAATAAGGTGTAGGTTTCAAATGGTTGTTAGCTTTAATATTGTTGACTTTAAATGTCACAATAGTTATGACATAATTTGCAAGGTAATTCAAATTAAAATGTGGGAAATGTGCAATTGTTTCAGTTTTGATACCAAATTGGTGCCCCAGTGCTAGTGGTGAAAGAAGGGATAACACTTATAAGTACAACACCTGTGATATGGCTTGTATTTAAGTTCACCTGTTTTTTCACATTGTTTTGGCCTTATCTTTGTTTATTTGGGAATTTAGATATTTTGATTTTGTCTCAACTGTTCAATCTCAATTTTTACAAAATGTAACATTCTAAGTTAATCTAAGTTGTCTTGTAATTTTTGTACAATTACAATAAAAAAAATACTTTTTGCTGTGGAATTATTGTGTAATGTGATGCAAATATATATATATATATATATATATATATAAAGAAGCTGGTAAATTGTTTGAGCAAATTGTAAAGTAGCTCAAAAAATACTCAAAAGAACTTTTAGGGGTTAATGTACTGGAATCTGACAAGAACCTTTATTTTTACAAAAATGTTAAGTTGAAATTGTCCAAGAAGTTTTTATGTTGATGTTCTAATGGGGATAATACATTTATTTAAATTTACTTTATTAAAATCTTGTTAAAAATGACACAATATTTGCATTCTCTGAAGCGTAACTGTATATATATACAGAGTAAAAGAGGTGGAGCGGGTGCACTTTAATATACATATTTCACATGGCCACCATTTTAAGAATGAAAGAGAGGCTTTGGTGGAAAGAAACCTAGAAATGATAGCAACCAAGAAATTCCTACTTTGATGCTATAGTAATGTGTTGTAGTCAGAGCCATTATCTGACCAATAATGTAATATATTTAACATTACTTTCTATAAAAAGTGATGTAGCCTTCAATAAATCAACCTGTTGTATTCAACGTTCAGCCCAGTTTTCAACATAAATGAATAAATATCATGGCAATAGTTCCAAGTTTCATCAATGCCACCTCTACTTCAGTTTTCTTCCCACTGAACCCTTGACTGTTAAACAATATGTTGACAAAGAAATACTGGCACATAACACAAAACAACTGAATAAAACATATACATCACACATCAAAACAGCTTCTTCAAAGGTTCAGTGATGATGTCATCGTGACTACACCAATCAAAAGCTGTTATAGTGCTGCTATCACAATAAGAAGTTTATTCTGGGTAACACTAAAACAAAAATTGTGTTCTTGGAGGCATCCCTAGCCATGAAAACATTTCATAGCAACAACTTAATGATTTTTTTTTATTAAAAAAATCTACCACCTAGCAACCAAACTGTTTACCATAGCAACACAATTCATAGCACAAAAATAATTTGGTTTGATTTATATAACTTCAAGTGAAGACAGGAACATTATGTCACTGTCTCTTTCATAGCAACCAGACTATTTACCTTAGCAACCAATTTGGCATATCTCTATTTTTGCTTGGGGAAGGTATAGAGGCATAAAGGTTGGTTCATTTTACTCATATTGGCATGAGGAGCATTGTATAATGTCACTGCTCTCACTATAGCAACCATACTGTTTACCATAGCAACCAATTTGGTAACTCTTAACCTCATCCTATAAAAATCACAGTTGGTATATGTTACTCATTGTTATGTCATCATTTAAATTAAGTTTTAAGCCAACATCAAAGTGATTTTGTTTGCTTTATTAATGTAGTATGTAACTAACTGAAAAATCTTCTCATCCAGGTTCCCATGACTCCTTCAGTTTCTACATCGATGAGGCCTCACCAGTTGGTCCTGAGCAGCCTGAGACGGTGCAGAACTTTGTCTCTGTGTTTGGAACTGTTGCCAAGAAACTGATGAGGAAGTGGTTGGCTACGCAGACCATGAACTTCACCAGCCAGCTTGAAGCAGGCATCCGCTTCTTTGACCTCCGTATCTCCACCAAACCAAGAGATCCTGACAACGAGCTCTACTTTGCCCACGGCTTGTTCAGTGCCACTGTACGTGAAGGCCTGGAGCAGATCAGCAGCTTCCTGGCTTCTCATGCTCGTGAGGTTGTGTTCCTGGATTTCAACCACTTCTATGGTGTACAGAACCTCCATCATGAGAAGCTAGTGCAGATGCTCCGCACCGTCTTCGGAGACCGCCTCTGTCCGGTAGTTTTTGCTGAAGAGGTCAGTCTTAAATACCTGTGGGAGAAAGAGTTTCAGGTGCTGGTCTTCTATCACAACCCCATGGCTCTGGCAGTCCCTTTCCTATGGCCGGGGCAGATGATGCCTGCTCCTTGGGCCAATACCACAGATCCTGAAAAGCTCATTCAGTTCCTTCAAGCCTCAGTGAAGGATCGGAGACGTAAGGGCACCTTTTTTGTGTCCCAGGTGGTTCTCACTCCAAAGGCAAGCACAGTCATGAAGGGTGTCACCAGCGGTTTGAGGGAGACCATCACAGAGAGGTTAGACCTTTTATTCTTTCAAACTATAAACCAGTAAACATTCGCTTTTCTCGATTCCAGCTCTTCATTTGTTCTTGGTTCTAGGCTTACTTGAGCAAAACCTGTTTATGTACCAAGTTGATGAAAATAAATTAAAAATGTTTTAACACAGACTAGGGAACAGCCCTGTTCCTTCTGACAGCACTTCTGTGCAATTTGTTTGATCAAAAACAGGATGCCTCATTAGATCGCACTTTCTGTTATCTTCAATCAGTGCTTGGCAGTTTTTACTATGCCAATTTAATCTCATCACGGTTATTAGCTGTTGCTTGGAGTCTCGTGGGCTCACTGATCAGGATTTGGCAGACTTGTCTGTAAGTAGATTTCAAATTAACTGTGCTGTGGAGACTCTAAGCTTTCATTGGAAACCACATTGCTATTAAGGACATTGCATTGGGTCGTTCCACTTCCTGTGAGGGGATCTGGTTCTGTCATTTTCTGTAATTATGTCCTTCTACCAGTAGGCCTAGTTTTAAGCGTAACCACAGCCTTGTTGATGTCAATTACCTTGGAAGAATTGTTCCAATTATTGCTTTCTCAAAGACTGCCCATGACATCTCTATCTAAAAGCTTTGCATGGTCAAGAGGTCTATCTCTCTTTGTGGTTTTTAATTACACACATTATCAGCAAATTATCTCTATAAAAAAAACAATGTATAAACAAAAAAAAATCGGAGTAGGTTCTATTTTTTTATTTATTTATTTTTATTCTGTATCTGTAAAAAAAAAGATGGACGACGTGACACAGCCCTGTGCCATTGGTCCATTTGAAACCACTAGAACTAGCCCCACGGTATAGTGTATGGTGCGGCGGATATATAAATGCTGTTGCGCAGGGTGCAATCCCCTTCGAATCCCAAACCCAATCTCACCCCTCACCCATCTGCTCCTCTTCCTGTTTCAACACTGCTCTATCGGTTCAAAAAAATGTAAACCCAAAAAAATATGCTTGACAAAAAAATCCACCGCAAGCGTTTATTTGTGTGCTGCCATGACAGACAAAAGGAAGCTGCACATGCGCACACTCATCTTCCAGGAGGGTGCAGTCATTATTTCAGAGCTCCGCCTTGAGCTCTGCCTCTCTCGCTCACTCTAGGTGTGTTTACATCCACCTATTTTTATTACAAAAGTTTAGACAAATAGTTTGCAAGGTGATTCTAAGTAAAATGTGAGAAAATGCCCAATCGTCTTTCAGTTTCATTTTTAAAACTCCAAATAAGTTCCGTAAGTGCCATCTAGTGGTGAAAAGAATTGAGAATCTTTGAAAATACAATACCTGTGATATGGCTTGTTTGAAAAAAAAAACATTGACACCATAAAGCCACTATAAGGATAATTTTAAGTACTATTTAAATCGCTATTATTGGAACCTATTATTAGTCAAGGAGATGCATAGAAGAAGGTGGAAATACAGAACTACACCATTGTACAATTATGAAATTGTTACAGCGTAGTGGATCCAAGAGTAACAGAGAAGAGAGAGAGAGAGAGAGAGAGAGAGAGAGAGAGAACAGAGAGCTATGAGACAATTTTAGTGCTAGCTTTAGTCAAAACAAGATATGAAGGTGTCTGAAGGACATGCCTTTCTCAGAACATTCACAGAATAAAACAATTTCACATAAACAAGTTAAATTTGCACATCAGATATAAATGAAAGCTTTGTGAGAACAACTTCAGAATCAACACAAGTTCAAAACTTGTTTCTATAAAACACAAGAATAATTAATACATTGCATGTGAAACACTTGTGTTGTTTTAGGAGAGGTTCTGTGCTGTTTTAGGAGAGGCCTGGTTTTTTTAAACAATATTCACATTGTTTTGACATTGTCTTTGATTTTTGGAGGGGAATTCATAAATTTGTACATACTTTTGCACTTTGGTATAAAACAAAAAAATCGTTCGTTATCTATTTTAGAGATTTTTTTTGCAGCAAAAAATTTACAAAATGTACTACTTCACTACTAATTTCAGGATTGTTGTGGAATTATTGTGTAATGGAAAAAAAGTATTTGTAAGAAAATGAAGCTGTGGTTAAAAAGAGAGCAAATGGTTAATAATGGATTGATAATAATGTTATGTAAGATACATTTTATGTCACTCAAGGACACTGTTGTAAATAAATAGCACAGTTAAGAGTAATAAACTCTTAACTAATTAAAGTAAGTAAAATAATTACTTTTGTCATAAATATAAATATACAATTAATCTAATTAAAAAGAGTAAGCTACTCTGAGCTGGTGTGTTTTGGACAATATAGTGACTCTCCGTAATGTTCAAGCTGCTACCACCTGCTGTGCTAAAGGAACCTAGAGACAGAATAGCTAAAGAGCTAATGAACCTTGGGTAGCTCTGGGGTATGTCAGTGACAGATTATGAATATATTGATTTCAACCAATGAGTGTTTTGTAGGGTGACTGAAACATCTGAACTCAATTATATGTGTGGTGTGATATGATCAGCTAAAAATGAAATATGAGATGGGAACAGTTATTCAAACACACCCACTTTTCTAAAACCAGCAACATTATTTGAGATATGGGGTGAGATTTATCAATGAATACGTTTCTGTGTAAATTCCATAGATCATGAGATTCTAGTACGAGGCTCATTTTGGTTGGCACCAATTCTGAACAGCAATCACAATTTTGCAGATTGACAAAATTCCCCAGGGTGTTTGTTGAGGATTGGCACATTATTTCTGCTCAGTGTAACTGGAACATTAGCAAAAGGGCAGAGCTGACAGAAGCATTAGTCACCCTGGATACTACTTACATCTCAATCTCTGGATTAATCCTTGCTTTATTACGGAAATCCACCATTAACTATTTATTCACACATTTTCTTAGGGCTCTTCCCGCCATGATGCAGTGGATCCGCTCACAGCGACCCGGGGAAAGTGGAATAAACATCATCACTGCTGATTTTGTGGAGCTGGGGGAATTTATCAGTGCTGTAATCACCCTCAACTACTATCTGGATGATGAGGAAGAGAACACCTGAACATCCAAACATTCCACACCACTGGTGGTTTCAATTTCTTGCTCGCTCTCAAGGTTTTTTCTTTGCTTTTAAATTCGTTTTTTAATTCATAGAAGCTCTGGATCCTTTTAAAGCCAAGAGAATGAGAGAAGAGAACAGACTTGGTGATGTGGAATCCTTTCAGGATGAATGAGGCAGATGTTGTTTTCAGTTCTGGAAGGATAAAAGTGACTGACCCTTTCCTGTCCACTGGAATATTAGGTACTGATTCACTTGCTTGATGCGTTTCACAAATTTACTTTTGGATTTCAGTAACATAATCTCTATTCAAGAGAATTCTTATTGTTTCTACATTGACTGTGATCCTCAGTTGATTTTTCCAGTGGTTGTAGTTATCTGTGTGACTGTCGAATTGTAAATACTTGTAAACCTGTTGAAATGTAACTTTTCTCACTATTCGTCATGGCCAAACAAACAGTGAGGTTCCTTTTTGGTCTCTAGTGTACGTCTGGTTCTACAATGCTTATAAAATGAACTGTAAGGTGTTTGTGGATCAGAATCGTGTGCCATCATCTGCACCAATGAGCTTTTGTATCTACATTATTTTATGTTATTTTTTTTTTTATATTGATGAACAAGAGAAATTTTCATTGCATTTGCACTGTTGTGACTGTTGACTGTTAAAAAGTGGCCATAGAAAAAACCCCTCAATATTTGCAGCTATAGGGTTAGATTAGCATTTGGCTGCAAATAAAAACACCTACTTATCAAATATGAACAGACATATACTTAAATTACAACTATAACAATAGTTTCAGCTATTATCCACTGTTTTAATCGAACAAGTTCTACACCCTGATGCTTCCTTTACTTTTGAACTTGGACTTTCAAAGTTCAGTCCTGGAGGGTTGCAGCCTTGCAGAATTTAAGTTGAATTATATGTTTAAGGCTTTTTAGAAGCTAGACTGGTGCACAAACCCAAGCAGGGCTGCAGCATTCCAGGACAGACCTTGGATATGTCACATCTCCAATGTCATATGGCACTGAAAAAAAATCACAGAAAACTTTGCAGTCTTTGAATCATTACTAATGAACAAGACAATCCACATCTGTCCTGGAGCATGAAGTTGAGGCAGCACATTAATCATGCCTTTGTACAGTGTTAAATTGCATAATTGCATGTAGTCGTCAATCAAAGAAAATGTATGTAAACTTTCGTTGGGTATATGTCCAGTTCTGACAAATCTAGTGTACAATAAATGTAAATATTACCCAGAAAGTAAACAGTGTGCTTTTTACATTACACTGCATGTTTTGCTATGATTATTTTATTTAACACTTAGAAGTCGCTGCATGCATCTGTTTTGAATTATCTAGGAATGCCACGTTTCAAAACTAGGTTTAAAAAAGGTTAATAGTTTTTATATTTTTGGTTTTAAACAAACTTTACAAGAGGTATGACATAATATGCAAAGTAATTCAAATTAAAATTTGAGAAAATGTGAGCATCGTCTTTCAGTTTATTTTTACAGACCCCAAATCAGTGCCATTTAGTGGTGAAAATAAGGGATAACCCTTGGATGTACAAGGTCTGTGATATGGCTTGTGATTTTCAAAGTTCTGGCACAAAAAAAAGCCCTTTTTTTAAAGATAATGTTAGAGATATCTTTTAATGTTAAAGATATTTGCAAAATATAAGCTTGGTTGTACTAAGAAAAATTATTTCCAGCATTGCCACAAAAAACAGTTTGAAAGGGAATTTATTTGAGAAAAGTTCTAAGTAATAAAAAATGCCCCGGACTTAATGCAGAACAAATGCTCCTGGGTTCTTATGACCAGTCAAAAATTGAGCAATTCTGAATTAATACAAACGATTTACCATAAAATTAACTTTTAACAATCCAACATATTTAATTTGCTTTTCGAGCAGCTAGTGACCAGCACAAAAAAAAACAATAATTGCCTGTTCAATAACCTGATAGTAGGTTGAGCAGCTACTTATTAAATATTAATGGTTTGATCAAATTGTTTTCTTGTCATTTTGATTTTTTTGAAAGTTTCATACATTTAGAAGTTTTAAACTAATTCAATGCAAACCAAATTGCAATCTGTGCTTAGAATAGCTTACATTTCCTGGTATTATTCGATTTGGATTGTTTTTGATTTTTTTTTTATTAAAAGTGATCTCTAGTGTGCAGTGAAGTTTCTATCTTTGTTTTGCACATGACCATTAAATGGCCAGAAAGGCATGTTCTATTTAAGGAGCTAGTCTGATAAATTAAATGTTTAACTAAACAAAAAAACAACATCCTAAAGTTCAGTTTTTGGCAGGCATAGAAAAAACTAAAAATGATTGTGTAGTTTTCGTAAATGTACAAAATGTCAACTGAGGAAAAAAAAAAAAGGTGAGGTTTAAAGTTGCAAGATGCAAGACACAGCAGTGCCATCAACTCAGAACTGGCAGAAATCAACCGACTGTCCGGAGATGTCATTGTGGACGATTAACTGTGAAAAAAAGGTAATTTGTTCATCGAAAGCTGGAGAGAGATACAAAAATACATGTCTGCATGCACCGGTGAATCACGGTGGAGGTTCTTTAAATGGTTGGTGCTGCATTTCAACAAATTGAGTTGGTCAGGACTAATTGTGTTCAGGCAGATATTTATCCATAATGTTATACCACCGGGGATGCGTATGATTGCTCCAAATTAATTCTGCAGCAGGACATTGACCCCCAAACATACAGAGCATTCCTTTTGGTGTTAAAAAAAAAACAAGAAAACCTGGAAGTGACACAACAGAGCTCTAATTTCAGCTTCATAAAGGATTACATGAAGAGACAAAAAGCTGTTAGAAAGCGACATCCACAGAAGATCTGTAGTTCTAGGAGTTTTCTTGAAAACCTACGTGCCACTGAACCTAGATGAAATACTGCTTTTTTGAAGCAAAAGGATGCTCACACCAAAAAATCTCTTTTCATTAGCACTTCCATTTTTAAAATAATTATTTGTTTACCGTTTTTTCCACACCTGCTTAAAATTCCTGCACAGATCTATTCGTTACCAGCATAGAGCAATAAAAGACATCAGCCAAACACGATGTAAAGGGAAATGAGACGAGAGCAACTGTGATTATTTTATTAATGGGAATATTCAATATTTGGCCATTCTTATTTTACAATAAAGAACAGTAATTAGTGGTTAAACCATGTACCTTCATTCAAATAAAGCAGTCATTGAAAGGAACTGAAATATGCTCCATTAATAAATCTATATCAAATGATTAAACAAAAAAAAAAATAGCAAAGTGGTAACTAATACATTGAGCTGAATTTTCTTAGCTGAAATTCCAGAACTAGCTCCTAAATGGGCAAAAAGGTTGATATCTGATGGCTGAAGTTATATTGCACATTTGCAGATATGTGCTCTCTCTCTCCTCTCTCTCTCCCCCTCTCTTGTAGGCCGAGAGCAAAGTCCATGGTGTCATTACATGCCTTCTCAATTACAGCTATTCATTTCTGGCAGAGGTCCGCTCCGCTGACACTGGCACCATGCAGCTGTGAAAGCTCTTTCACTTTCTCGTGCTCCACATGCTCTCTGTTCTGATTGTTTGCTTATTAGCGCAATCTGTTAGCATGTAGACAGCAATTTTTAACTCCACTGAGAGGTGTTGACATAAATATAATTCCTTGTGGTTTAATAGAGCAGCTGACCCCTTTAAAATGAACTCAGAGAAATGACTTTATATTTCATTCTCCGCTGACATTAGAAATGTTGTAAAAATGGATGATTTGGTCACTAGTAGCCAATCAGCTACTTTAAATTTAAACCACTGTTGTTTTATTGGCCTTCTTATTTACACACACACAAAAAAAATCCATTTGTTAATCATATTAACCAGATGTGATTCCTCAAACAAATGTCTCGCTGTGGAAAAATACCTTGTTGTGGGAGGAATTCGTGATATAATCGTTATTCTTTATTTATTGCTTATTTAGAGTGGACATTGTCTAACTGCCTCATTTCCTGCCAACTGACTGTTGGTGTTTGGCAGTTGCCGGCAGCAGTAATAAAATTGCCAAAGAAGGTTGGGCATAAAGCTCAGATTCCCAGTCCACAGTGTAATTATGAGCATGATTGAGAAAGAAGCACTGCTGGGAGATTAGAGCTTCCCTGATGCCAGAGCATTTTCCAACAAACAGCTGAAGATCTTCCAGCTGGCACATCCTGGCTCTGCAGTAGCCATTTGCAACCCCTACATGTGAATTTATTTTTATTCACTCAGTGTTTTATAGACTATCTTCTTGTCATTTTCACCTGTAGAATTCAACTAGGTGACATTTTTGGGGATTTGTATTCAAAAAAGAGTAGGTGTTATCAGCCTGGACATGGGAGACTGACTGGTGATGGAATATAAAAGGCTGGAGGTGATGAGGTGCACAGGTGATTGGGAATTGGGTGAGACATTGAAGGATTGCTGCATTGATGAGATGTCTTATGGCATTCTGTTGCTATGGCTACAAATGTTTCAGGCATGAAAGACTAGAAAGTCAGTTTGTGCAAAGTCATGCTTTTATTGTTCACATAATGTTATGTGCACAATTTAATTCATTTTTTTCCAAGTAGAACTTGCCAGCAATTACACATTCTTTCATTATTTCATTCATTTTCTTTCCCACCTGGGGTCACAGGCATCTGCTGATCTCCAGCACACACCAGTGTAATACACACTTTCACACCTAAGGGGATTTTATAGTATCCATATTTCCCAATTAGCCTAACTGTTTGGGGTTTGTGGCGGAAACTAAAGTAATAAATCCATCAAACATGGTGAGAACATGCAAAGTCTTCTCAGGTAGGTCACCAACAAGCCTGGGACCAGCCACCTTCTCATTGAAAGGCCACAGTGCTACCCACTGCACCACCATACCACCAACACACATTCGTTTATATAATCAGGGTGAAGTCAGGTGTATAACCATTGAGTTCTGCCATCAATGTCACACATAGGTGGAATCCCAATTACCACAATGCAGCTCCAGCACTGTGCAGCTCCGCAGGATGAACGATGCCGTCATAACCTTCAGACTTTTATACTTTAACACTCATTTTTTTCAGCTTGCTTAGATGTTTTGATTATTATTATTATTATTATTATCATTATTATAAACACAACAGGAAGTTGTGCATCCAAACTCTGCATCCAAGATGAGGTTGCAGCCAGAAAGACATACTTCCAACTTAGAAACATGGGCAAGTGATTCAAGTATGCATGAAAACATAGAAACGGGGTGCAGAAAAATGGCAGAAGGTGCTCTGGATTGATGAGTCAAATATATAAATGTATTGATGTAACAGAAGACAGTACTTTGAAGGGTTGGCGGCAATACAATAATGAGTGTCTGCAGGCAACACTGAAACATGGTGGAGGTTCCTTTTTTCACTTTAAAAAGGAAAAAACACTTTACCTTTTAATTATGCAAATGGAATACTCCAGGGAATGTTGGATCATGATGGTTGAGTAGCGGAGATATTATGCAGATTAACCCCTGACCTAAAGACAAAATACTACTTTACAGCTTTTTTGGGCCAACTCAGTGATCTATGGAGACTTACTAAAATACGTTGAATTTTCGCTGTATTTTTTCTTTATATATTTTCCCAATGTAAGTCGCTTTGGATAAAAGCGTATGCTAAATACATAAATTTTAATGTAAATGTAAATTAAACTGTTTTGCTTGCTGTTGCGTTCTCTCAAAGGTACAGGCACTCTTGACTTTATTAGAGCATGGTTGATTGCTTTCTACACTGATTATGCACCTTTATAAGTTCTTGTGTGCTTTGTGAGTTCTTTACTTCTCTCAGAGCTTAATATGAGTTAAAGTCTGTCCTGTTTAATTGTGTTTCCGAGAATCTGCTACATTACCCTATCTCTGAATGAATCCATTACCATTTTCGAGATGAAAATAAACAACTGTGTTTACTTTCTTTTTGTGTTGAAGAGAAAATGTAACTTTTGATTCAACTATACGTTTTTCCCTTGAAGTTGCTTTTAAGTTTTATTTGGTGAACAGAATCATCTGCTCATTCTGCAACCTCGGAAAATTACTCTGACCTTTCCACTAAATGAACATTGTGAAATATACACTCACTGGCCACTTTATTAGGTACACCTTGCTTGTACTGGGTTGGACTCCATTTCCCCCCTCAAAACTGCATCGTGGCATAGATTCAACAAGGTACTGCAAACATTCCTCAGACGGTCCATATTGCCATGATAGCATCACACAGTTGCAGCAGATTTGTTGGCAGCACATCCATGATACTAATCTTACCGTGGAGGCCATTTTTTCCCAGTAATCCCAGTAGATTAGCAGTTTATGAAATATTCAGACCAGTCCGTCTGACACAAACAACCATGCCATGTTTAAAGACCCTTAAATCAAATTTGGTTCCCATTCTGATTCTCTATTTGAAGCATGCTCTGATGCTCGCTTGACCAAATGCATTGAGTTGCTGCCATGCGATTGGCTGATTGCCACCAGGTGTACCTAATAAAGTGGCCGCTGAGTGTATAACAGTGATTTAAAACACTTTATAGAATTGTTTGGCGTTAACTTGGAACCAAAATGGTGCTTTGTCTCCATCAAGAGTTTCATGTAAATCCCAAATAACCAAAATCCTGATGAAATCAAACCAAAGTCATAAAAGTTGAGTGAAAGGTTATTTTCAAATTCAGTCCTCATTCAGAATGGCTTTTGTTTGTTGTACGACAAATAATTATACCATTTTAAATCTTTAAAACAACAGAAAAAAGATTTAGATGATTGTCTCTTAATGCTCTGCAGCTTTACTTGTATAGTTTTTCGTTCTGCTTGTTTGCTCAAAAGCACATCCATAATGGATTGATCACAGGACAGATTCATGCCTTTTTTTTGCTTGCCTCCGGCTCACATTCCAGTGGAATGAGTATTGTGTTGTTTCAGGCGATCCTTGGCAAAGAAATGATCATTTCCAGCTCCTGGGTTGTTTTAGCAAGATAAGACACAGACAGAAAGAATTTACTGAGGTTTGTTGTGCTCAGTGAAGACCTTGCAGAGCTTCACAATGAGCACGATGAAGGTAAGCTCGCTTGATTCCTTCCTACAGTTTCAGAAGTTTATGTAACTGTTTGCAAAAGTACAGTGTGTTTTAATGCACACTTCTATAATATATAATTTCGAAGAAAACATTTGTGCTTTGCTTTCTTTACAGTGTTTGCTGCTGCATGGAGCTTTTCTTCTATTTTTTTCCTCAAAATCAATTACGCAGTGAGTAGGGTGTCTGAAACATTGAACCCATTACTTATATCATTCTCCTTGACTTGTTTTTGAGTGACCTACACTAGAGAACAGCTGCTTTATTGCAAGGTCACATTGACCTCGTCTGTTCATCTGCATCATTCTTATACATTTAATAAGATTTTTTGTATTGGGAACATGTTGTATTGGGAACATGCCTTCAGAACAGCCTGACCTGTGCTTCCATACCTCCTGGTAACATGCTCTTAATAACTTGATATGAATGGCAAACTTGTGCTCAAGCATTTTTCATTAAAGCTCAGTGGAATGAGATCTAGGAGCATGTAATGATCAAAATAACATCTGACCTTTTTTTTTAGGATTTACTGACATTGTGAATAACTTCATGTGCATCTTTCAGCATTGCAGCATTCAAAGATCCAGCACAATTTAATCCAGGACTGACATACAATAGACCCGTCTAGATGGAAGTACTCTTTAAATGAAAAGATGATTAAATATTTCCCTGACGAATGTATTTTTTTCACAGATGGGAAGTTTGTCTAAACTTGTTTCAGGAGGCGTTCGTCATTATCACTTAATCTGTCTCAGCCAAGGCTCATTTTGTGTTCTGATATTTAAGCCCTGACTTCAAATTCAATTACGATAAAAAACATCCCTGCCTCCACCTTTTCAAGCACGCTTTTATTTTGTGGGGGAAGGGGCCCTGGCTCCTAATCAACCCAGTGCACCCTAGGACAGCTCGCCTCGTAAACTTACTTGTGCAAGATGGCGCGATATCTAACCAGAGACTGCAATTCATCTACTCACCACTTGAAACAGGTGTCAGATGTGAGCAGATTCCCATAGACACCAATGTTAAAAGTTCTCAAATTTACAGAAAAACAAACAAACCAGACTGTTTACCATAGTAACCAATTTGCCATATCTCTATCTCAACTCAGGTCACCGTGAGCCTTGAACTGACAACCTTCTAACTGGAAGGCCACAGTGCTACCCACTGACATAGCAACTAATTTGCCACATCTCTATCACAGCTATGGGGGTTATTTTTTTTCCCCTCAAAGTGACATCCGAGACATTAGATGATTTCATTGACCCCTCCATAGTAACCAGACTGTTTACCATAGCATTCAATTTGCCATATCTCTCTCAGCTTAGTAAAGTTATACATTTACCATAGCAACCAATTTGCCATATCTCTCTCAGCTTAGTAAAGTTATACATTTACCATAGCAACCAATTTGCCATATCTCTCTTAGCTTAGTAAAGTTATACATTTACCATAGCAACCAATTTGCCATATCTCTCTCAGCTTAGTAAAGTTTTACATTTACCATAGCAACCAGTTTGCCATATCTCTCTCAGCTTAGTAAAGTTATACATTTACCATAGCAACCAATTTGCCATATCTCTCTCAGCTTAGTAAAGTTGTACATTTACCATAGCAACCAGTTTGCCATATCTCTCTCAGCTTAGTAAAGTTATACATTTACCATAGCAACCAATTTGCCATATCTCTCTCAGCTTAGTAAAGTTTTACATTTACCATAGCAACCAGTTTGCCATATCTCTCTCAGATAACATGGTTTGCCATATCTCTCTCAGCTTAGTAAAGTTATACATTTACCATAGCAACCAATTTGCCATATCTCTCTCAGCTTAGTAAAGTTATACATTTACCATAGCAACCAATTTGCCATATCTCTCTCAGCTTAGTAAAGTTATACATTTACCATAGCAACCAATTTGCCATATCTCTCTCAGCCTAGTAAAGTTATACATTTACCATAGCAACCAATTTGCCATATCGCTATGTCGGCTTAGGAAAGTCATAGAGACATGGGGGTTGGTTAATATTACACTAAGAAAATTAATTTGAAAAATAATTCGAAACTGCACTTTTACAAGCAAAAATCAAAATTTGTGTAGTTATCAAATTACTCATTCTAACTATTTCTCATGTCTATACCATATCAAATATAGATTGATGTGGCTCATTTGAAGTTTAATATATGATTAATAACCATTTTGGCCTATCGTGAATTCCCATTGTTTATTTTTTTTAGTTTATATAATTTTTTATAAAAGTACAGCACTGCTGTTGTTTGAGGTAACAGACAACCACAAATTGTGAGAGCTGTGCATACCAGTCTTGTGAACCAATGTACTCTGCGGAACATAACATTAGCTCAAGATTTATTCTGGTCACCCCAATTTCCTCCAAACATGGACATTTGGTTGATTGGAAAATCAAAAACTAGGGAATATGTGTGTGAATGATGATGGTTCTGCCTTGCACAAACTGTTAGCTGGATATAGGCACCAGCAGACCCCGAATGAATCTAAAACTAGTACTGAGAAGGTGAAAACAAGGATGAAATAATGACTATACAAAAATGAGAGAACTTTGAGAGAAAACAAGAGCAAATGCTTCTTGTCTTTACCCGTGTGAAAGAGTCTCCTGCTCATAACATGTTTTCATGTTGTGAAAACAGAGCAGGAACAGTGAGGTCCAGCAGGTCTGTGCCTCTGCCTGTCCATTGCCTGTGGGGGTCATGGTCAGAATGGTCACCATGTGATGCCTGCTCCAAAACACAGGTGTGTTGTGTTTGTACGACATATAATTGTTCATCTCATAAATTAAGGCAGAGGACGATTTCTGAGATTTATGGTCCTTGCAGACACAGATACGGTTTGTGGACAACTATCCCCAGTTTAAGGGTCAGCCTTGCATGGGAGAATGGTCTCGCACCCAGCCATGTGTCACTACTCGTGTATGCCCCCTTCAAGATGGATGTGGAGGTCGTTTTCGATGCCAGTCCGGTAAGGAAGTATCTACTGTTCTCAATGTTAAGCAGCTCAGATGACCATTACCCTAAACTGTATATAATATAGTATAATAACCCCAAATATATATAATATAATAACCCCAAAATGTTTCATTTTGTAAATATATAATTTTATATTCAAGAAGCATTGCAATAATTAGGTAATTTGGTATTTTTGTCATAGCTTTTAGAGTTCCTTTCATTGGGTCAAAACCTAGCTCCTGAAAAACAACCCCATTCCATAACCCCCTCCACTAAACTTCACAGATTGCTTAGTTTATTCAGACTTGCGCTCTTGGCAACCACCAAAAGCAGACGCATCCATCAGACTCCCAGATGCTCGGAGAATGTGTCTTCACTGTTCTAGAGTCAAGTGGCGGCATGCTCTACATGCTTTAACAAATAAATATAATTGTTCATTAAAGCCCATTCAGTTAAGATTGGGGATCCCTTGTATCATTGAATATTAAATCATAACCCATTACAGAAGACTCTGGAAACCAGGTTTAAGATTTGACAAAAAAATGCTGCTTTTTTTAAACTTAAACACATACTGCATTGAGAACAAAAGAAGATCAGGAGAGGGGGGAAGGGAGTCCCAGAGAGAAATAGGTGCGTCTCTCTCAAGATTCTCTAAGCAAAAGGGCAGAGCCCAGTTGTGCTCCCTTATTGAAACAACTTGTAAGTTCCTGTGGTGATGTAACTTCCTCTTTTATCTCTCACAATAGGATTCTTGATAATTTTTTTTCTATTACACTAGCAATGGTCTGCAGAAAGTTGAAGACATCTGTGCACTACACTACAAGTCTACAATTGTTATAAAACTTTCATTGTCGAAAGAGTAAACATTAAACGATATTAAAGAAAATTGTGCATCTTTATTGTCTTGTGCTGGGGAAAAAAAAAGAAATCAACAGCATCTCATTTATTTTCGTTTAAGGACAATGTATCAGCCAGTCTCTGGTGTGCAATGGAGATCTCGACTGTGAGGACAGCACAGATGAGCAGAAATGTGATGCCAAACCAATTTGTGACCTGCAAAAACCTCCACCCAACATAGAGGTCACTGGTCATGGGTAATGTATGATTACTGAACTCTATTCCAATGTTGAAATGTTTGGTAAGAAAACAAGTGAATAAAACAAATGAATATTCAGATTAATCTGCTGTCTAAATTTCAAAGAAGACAGCTTTTTTTTACAAATGTTTTATGTTTTTTTCCTTCCTGTTCAGTTAAGCACTGTTGTGGAATCAGTCCTGTATGTCTGTGTCTGTGTGCTCCAGGTTTGATGCCGTGCAGAATAAAGCTCGAGGATCAGTCATCAACACCAAGAGCTTTGGAGGACGTTGCACTCAGACCTTCAGTGGAAACCACAAGGACTTTTACAGGCTTCCTGAAAGTGTCCTCAAATACAGTTTTCAGGCAAGTTCAAATGAGTGACTAAATAAAAACAAGTCACATTTGAACATTGAAATAGTTGTTTGGTTTTTAAATGTTTTATTTTGTACAGGGTGAACAGAGTGTCATTACAGCGCTACATTTAACAATTCTAATTTTCACTCAGCATCTTCCTCCTGATTGATGCAAGCATGAATTTCACCTAAACTTTGTTTGTTAGGTCACGGCAAAAAATGATTTTACAGATGAATCATTTGAAAGCTCTTGGCACTACGTTCATCACACGGAAAAACATGAAAAAACAACAGGAACAGACTATGGGCATGATGATTATGTCTTCCACGATGAGCTGTTAAAAAATCAGGTACATCTTCACTATATAATCCTTGTTTTTATCCTGTTTTATATAAAATCTTAAAGTTTTAACTATTGTGTGGATCTTGACCACCACACAAGTCCCAAAGCAATTGTCTCTGTCTCTTTTAGAATTAAAGCTGGAAGCAAAAATTACTCACTTCCTGTTAGGTTGTTAAACTCGCTCTTACAATAATGTTCCAAATTTCAAATGTTTAATTCAAACACAGGTTGAAACAGCAGTATAAAAAAACGAAGAAAATGCTATATTCCGTGTGGCCACTCTCAACTGAAACCATAGGCTTCTATTTATGTATATGTGTGTGGGTGTGCGTGTGTGTGTGTGTTCAGATATGGACCCATAACATACTTGCCAAAATTCATGTACTGCAGTTTTTACAACTTCCTGCTTGATCCAAAACATTGAAATCAGCTGACCACCAAGAAAGAACCGTTCAACTATTTCTAAAAGGCTTCAAATTTAACATTGCAGAGGCCTTTAGATGAGACTGCAAGAGTTTCACAGTGATCATATAAAATCTGTATTCTACGGCTTTCTGTCATTTTTGAAACTTGCTCCAATTTACTTTTTTGTAGGTCTTGGTCCTGTATATAAGTTCATGTCTTATAGAAGCATAAATCTGAAGAAAATGGGATATTCAATTGTTGCCACTAGGTGGCGATATACCTGACAATGTAGTTTGCTGTATAGATTTGTTCAGACATGGACTGAAAAATGGCCTTACACGCAAGACAATTTTGAGCCCGATTGGACATTGGATGGCTGAGTTATAATCAACTTCCTGTTTATGTAAAAAAAAAAAATTGACGAGTGCCATGGAGACATATTTTAAGGAAGTCAAAAAAACTTAACACACCATGTAAGATAAGACTTTAGGCCCACAAAAATGCACTGAAATCCACAAAAAAGTGGAAAATGGAAATGGAAAAAATTCCATTCTAAGCCTCTGCATAGAAATCTGCTGGGACTATTTTACCTTTTTGTTGTAAAAAAACAAACAAGTGAGCACTTTCTCAATTTAAAATACCAGTGTGTACCTTTTCACTAATTGTGTGGTACCTGTTTCATACAGGAGGAACTATAGAGTGCATGATTTCCTGATCCATTGTCAATACATTAAAATGAGACATCCTTTTCCTTTAGACCAAGAGTCTTCTAATCATAAAGAGTGACCTGGAAGTGGGCCAGTTCCAGAATCAGGCTCCAGAATATTTGCCACTTTCAGAGGAATTCTGGAAAGCCCTGGTGTCTCTGCCAGTGATTTATGATTATGCTGCCTACCGGAGGGTGCTGGAGAGATTTGGGACACACTTTATGTCTGAAGGGAATCTTGGAGGACAATTCAAACTGTACCTAATGGCCAGCCATGATCTTATCAATAGTCTGAGTGTGTATCAAGTGTCTTAATTTCTATTCAGAAAGGGCTTTTTATTTTAACAATTGCATTGTCCCTTTGTTTCTGTCACATTGTTTTACATAGAACAAGAGACACGAAGCTACAAGCATTGTACCGTAACACATCATTCGATCATGTTTTTCATCAGATGGTCCACGGAACATTGTGATTATGACGACATTAACGAAAAAGATCCATTCTGTAAGTTCTTTCAGAAATCCGGATTTATTCCAAATATGCAGCCGACACTTGAGTTGCAGATAGAAGACAATGACAACAAAAATAATTACTTTAAAGTCCTATTTTTATTTAGTGTATTGAACACTGCTATTCTATTTGTGTCTCAAACAGATGAAAGCATCCCAAAAACAGATATGAAAACAGAGATCCTTGGTGGAGACCCAGGGTTTATTGCAAAACTGTTAGTTTTTAACAAACATTCAGTAAAAGAGAATGCGCGGACTTTCTCTCAGTGGTCGGGATCAGTGAAGGAATTTCCAGGAATCATCAAATCCAAGGTTAGTTTGGGATTTTGTCATTTGGGATTATTTAACAGCTAGTTTTGTTTACATGGAACAAACCTCACATTTTTTCCCTAAGTTTCATAAATTTGTTCTGTGACTGTATGTCTTACAATAGCACTTGCAGAATTTACATAATTATGGCGTATTTTTAAATTCATAACTCATTTCTGTTCTTCCTGATATCTGTGGCATGGGATTTAATATCCATAAAGTAATCATACGAAGTAATAATACTTTTTTTATTGTGCTTAACTATTTTATAGACGACTTTGTACTTTAGATTATTATATTTCTTTCTACTTTTACTTTGCTCTATTTCCTATATAAAATTTCTACTTTTACTCTGATAAACTAAGCATGTTTGTAGTGTATACTAAATAAATCTATTCAAATTTATGCGTTTAGCAGACGCTTTTATCCAAAACGATTACAATTCAGGAGAAAAACACAAACAGTTTGTAACATTATAAACATTATTTTATTATTGGTAAATCAGCGACTCCTTCAGCTGAGGCAAAAACAAAGTGTTTAAAGTCCATATTTAATTTCTTGTTGAATAAAAGTGTTCTTGCTTTTATCGAAAACCTGATTGCAGAAAGTGAACTTAGAAGATGTTTGTAAAAGTTTATGGGAGGTAAAGAATTTGAATGTCTATTGAGCTGTCCTGCCTCCCTGGATTTGATCAATAAAATCTAAAATTGTGCTTTAAGGAGAAGGTAAAACATCAAGGGTTTGGAACGACATGGGAAAAGGTTTATTTCTTTTCTTTTGGGGTTACAGTAAATGAAAGTCCTGAGGTTAGACATTATTGTAATAATCGTGAGTGATAATGGAAGACAGAACTCATGAGTTAGACCTGGAGGAACCTGAAGACACAGGGGGGAAAGCTTACTGTAAATAAACTGAGGGACATGAGTAAACATGAACTGACTAACAAACAGACTCTAACAGAGTCAGTGCTAAATCTAATGAATCAAGCCCACCCAACGAAGGTGCAGCCATACCCTCTGAACATGAAGCCACACCCTCTGAATCATTACCATGCTAAACAGGGTTAGGCTTAGGGTTGGGATGAGGGAGAACAACCAAAAAGACTGTAAGTGGGCAGGGCACGTCGGTCATTGGGTGGGGTTCAATTAGTCTGCAGACAGGTGCATCTCAAAATGGTGAAATCCATGACAATTACTTTCATGGTGCAACTGAAAAGCAGTCTATTAGTCAAGTAAAAACGAATTCTACAATTCTAAAATTAATTATGGCTTTACAGATTAGAAAAATAATACATTTACTTTTGTATTTTATTATTATTTTAGTTGTAAATGTGGCCTTTATGTCACACAGCATTGTGTTATTTATACTTGGTGAGTTTTAAACTGAAATGGCACTGAAGATCTTTGTGGAAATGACTATCAATGTGTGGTTTGTGCAGATGAGATCTCTGCATGAGCTGGTGAAAGAGGTCCCATGTGCTGGACTGAAGAGGCTTCTCTTAAAGCGGGCCATTGAGACATACCTCACTGAGAAACACCCATGTCAGTGTAGAGCTTGCCAGAACAACGGTCTGCGTGTGCTAGACCAGGACGTCTGTAAGTGCGTGTGTAAACCAGGAACCAGCGGTCTGGCCTGCGAAGAGAGCGCACCACACAATGAACAGCCAGGTACAGAAATCTCAGAAATCACCCCGAGTCACTGGTGACATGAAATTAATTCGATATCATTTCTGGCATCATTTACATTTGAGATTTGATAATATGAACAATATTTTTAAGAATCTAACCTCAACTTCAGTCTACTTATATTAAAGGGATGATTCATGGGGACTGGGCCTGTTGGTCATCCTGGAGCAGCTGCAGTGATGGAAAGAAGAGCCGTTCACGTACTTGCAGCCGTCCCAGTCCCTCGGGAGGAGGACGCAACTGTGCGGGGGACACAGAGGAGACTGGAGCCTGTGATGAGGAAGATGAACTCAATCATCTGCGGTAAAAACAGTCACATTCACCCCAAGTCTCATCCAACAAGTGTGTTTAAGGAATTTCTGCTAGCGTTTTAAGACTTTCAGGATAAGACCAAAGACAATGTTTGACAGAAGTATTGAAATTTATTGGATTACTCCCAAAGTAATCCAAAATTAATCAGATTATTGGTCTTAATGTGCAGATTGCTGAACTCAACGTTTGTAGTATGTTGTGTAATCTGCACATTATGTTTACATTTATGCATTTGGCAGACGCTTTTATCCAAAGCGACTTACATTTCAAGAAATTAACACGGTACATCAGTTCTTGCTTTCCCTTTGATATATTTGATAAATTGTATATTTAGCCTTTATAAGGTTTTAATTCAAAGTTGATGAAAATAGATATTTGTCACAAAGTTAATTAAATTGTACAAATTCTAATCTCAGATGATTTTATTATGGAATGTTAATAAATAGCAGATTTGTTGTTGATAACATTGCTTGGCAACCACTCATTGATAAGCAACTGAACAGTGGTACGCCTGTAGTCTCTGCAACAATGTCTCTTATGTTCTGTATGGGGCGTAAATCTTAACTGTCAGTCACAAGGTCCCTCCTACTGGTTTTTGGAGATAAATGACCTATTGAGAAAAAAATGCCTTGAATTTTTCAGTGTACAGATAATTATCAAAAAACAAATTTGTGTAACTAATGTCATTTAAGAGGAAATTATTTTAAAGTTTTGCTTGATTCCTTAGAGTTCATTAAGGAGTGGCATTAAAAAATCATCCTGCAGTCACCCACAGGAGGGCAATCACTGCACTTTCATTTCAATCAGCCGGCCGTGTACGACTTGGACCCTCTAGCTGTCCTTTTATTCCCGGTTATTTTGAAAACGGGTAATTTTCTCCGTGGCACTGCAAGCACTATTTTCTTGTAACTGCAGTTTTTTGAAAATGCTGGTCAAGGAGAATCGCATTTGAAATGCTCTGCACCCTTGGTCCACGTGGACAGTGAAACCTGAGTTTTTTTGTGTTTGCAGAGTGGAGTTTGCTGTGTTGCCTCATTCTGTCACTGCTGTGTTTACAAACAGAAAGCATAATGACGGCCAAAGTGTGGACTAAGTTGCTGTTTTTTCCACTATTGTGGCTTACTGAATATTCTGAATTACATGCAAATGTTTACTATTTGATCACCGAACAGAGGCGCCTGTGTTTGTGCACACGCAGTGCTGAATAATCATTTTAAAAATACTATGAATCAACTGCCACCTGTTGGTTGGGTCATTAAAGAGTATGGATTGTTTTTTGTAAACACTGCATTATAAAGATGTTATAAATCCCAGGAACGTGTGGACATGGCCCAACTCTAACTCTAACTCTGACATGTTTAGTCCAAAGTTTCACATATGTTTATGATAATCATTTTGAAACTATTCCTCTGATTCCTTGGCTCAGTACAATTGAATTGAGTCCTATGATGTAATTTTCCATTATGCGAATTAACAACCAATCTCAGTGAACTGAAAAACCTAGTTTTTCAAACTCATCCTACAACGTTCAATCAATTTCCACCAATTTTGTTCCAAATCCTCTTCTGACCACGTTGACCAAAAGTTAATGCTTGCAACTTTTTAGAGATATGTATAGATTTATAAAAATACTGTGTTTATTTTTACTTGGTTAACCACGTGTTTAAAATAAAATCCTCCTGGCAACATGTTCTAGTACTCGCTGTACTGTAGAGCAGAAGTGCAGACATGCATTCGCCTGTGGAGGAGATAAAGCTCTGCAGCTTTTCACAGAAATCCTGGAATGAGCAGACAGTCTGAAGGTTTCTGCGCAGCAACACTGCCACATGGTGGAGAGCCATCTCACTGATTCTCACCCCTCTGTCCACAGCATGATGGAACCTCATTGCTTTGATGAATCCCTGACGCCCAGGAAGAGCTGTACAACTCCACCCTTTCTGGCTAATGGCTTTGTTCTGGTATTTATGTTTCTATTGTATGAATGATGCCGTTAAATATGCAAATTAGTTACACAGTCGATTTTTCTTGCTAATTACAGCACCCAAAAGATTTCTATTCAGTGGGGAGTAAGGTGGAGTATACCTGTATTGAAGGCTATCGTTTGACTGGAAATGCTTTCATAGCGTGTCAAGAGAATCTTGAATGGTATCCGCCAGCAATGGAGTGCAAAAGTAAGTGTTATGCAGCCGGGGTCTCTCTTGGGCTTCTGTACCAATAATTTACATCAGCCATTTCTTTTCATTTGCATATTCAGCTGGTGTTGATTTGGAAACGTTCAATAAGAAAACAGTACTTTTCACTTTCTGTATACATTTATTCAAAGCATATTTTTGAATGAATTCTTATTTGCACAGACAGTATATAGTTCTTGAATGAGCTCTTGAATTCTATTTTCTCTCCCATTCCATCACATCCCAAAGGTGCTCAATTAGATTGAGATCTGGTGACTGTGGGGGCCATTTGAGTACAGTGAACTCATTGTCATGTTCAAGAAACCAGTCTGAGATAATTCATGCTTTATGACATGACTCATTATCCTGCTGGAAGTTGCCATCAGAAGTGGTCATAAAGGGATGGTCAGTAACAATAATCAGATAGGTTGGGACATTACAGTAACACATTCTCAATTGGTACTAATGGGTCCAAAGTGTTCCAAGAAAAGATCCCCCACACCATTATACCACCACCACCAGTCCGATCTATTGATACAAGGCAGGATGGATCTATACTTTCGTGTTATTGAAGCCAAATTTTGACCCAACCATTCAAATGTTGTAAATGTCAGCTTGCAATTCTCCTCTGACCTTTTTTATCTGACCACCTGCTGTAAACCCTAAAGATGGTTGAGCTTGAAAGTCCCAGTAGATAAACAGTGCCCCTCTGGCACTAATAACCATGAGACTTAAACCATCTTTATTTCCCATTCTGATGCTCGGTTTTAACTGCAGGAGATCTTCTTGATCATATCTACATGCCTAAATGCTGCCATGGGATTGGCTGATTAGCTGTTAACTAGTAGGCGTACCTAATAATGTGGCCAGTGAGTGTATATCCATAGAAACTGATAACGGACTCTAATCTGTGTGATTTAACTTAATAAAACATATTGCCGTTTGATTACAGGGACAGTATGTATTCCCCCTCAGCTTCCACCTGATGTGTCTGCAAGTCCATGGACACTTAGCTACAAGACTGGGGACGCTGTTACTCTCTCTTGTCCTGAGGGACAGCTGAGAGAGGGACCTGGGCAGATCCGTTGTAATGCTGGCCTTGCTTGGTCACCACAGCCGAAAAACATCAAGTGTATCAAAGGTATTTTCCTCTAAAAACCAAGCTTTCAGAATCATTGACACGCCTTCTTAAGTGGAATTGTTGAACTGACCAATCACTTAAGATTTTTAGAGATGAATCACTGTTTAAAGATTACATTCGATCATTGTTTCTAAGCCTAGAAACCCGATATTTACTGAAATGCTTAATTACAAATGAATTTAGGTAAAGGCTTAACTTAGAGTATCTCATTGTTCTTGTGTAAAACTTGTCTTAATTTTAATGGTTAAAATTATATTGTTTCCACATTTACATAAAACTGGTATTTTGCCTTTACAATGGTGTGGTGTGTTCCCTTAAATTACTGTAGCAATGCATAAATACCTAGATAGTATATTTATAAAATGAAAATAAAGGATTGATTTTGTTGTAAGTGAGTTTGGTTCACATTTGTGACTTTTTCCAGTGCGTACCGTACAGTTGTGCTCATAACTTTCCATATCCTGGCAAATTTTTGGATTTCTTGGCCATTTTTCATAAAATAGGCATTTTAGTGGTTGGGTGAAGCCATTTACTACTTTGCTCTCTGTAAATCATAATGACAGGAAACTTTTTAAATGACCCTGATCACACCCATGGAGATTTTGGCCTAATGACATGCACGAAAACGGCAAACAAAGTGATTGGTTCAAATAGATTCTTACAAAGATTCTCTTTGGAAATTTTCCCTTTACAGCTCCGACACCAACATCTGCGCCAATGCAGTGCCAGCCTTGGGAGAACCTGGCAAAAGACAAATGTGTTTGTAAAATGCCTACAGAGTGCAAGTATGGTTAAAAATCTAAATTAAATTCTAAGCATTTACACGTTTTAAGGTTTGTGTATTGTTGACGTTTGTGTGGATCTGTCTGTGGTTTGCAGGCTGTCCTTAGAGCTCTGTGCCACAGATGCACAGCACAGTCGTACACTCAGACTGACTGTATGTAAAATCCAAGCCTCGCGCTGTCTGGGACACCCGTTTTCACTGGCTGAGGACTCTGCATGTCAGTGGCCCCAGCGTTCATCTACTGCCTGCACACAATGCACAGCCTGGGAGACCTGTGATGGTGAGCAAGACCCTTAATGCGGCAAATACACAGAATTATGTTGTTTACAACAAGTATGACTGGTCGTTTTAAGAGTATCAGTTCATTTATTATCTATGATTATAGACTTTATAGAGTGCATCAAAGATGTGAAAAATGAATGTAGCTCCACAAAAACGGTATTTCTTACTTTTTTAATTATGTAAAAGACTTTAGCAAGAAAAATGACATTGTTTTCAAACATACCTAATTATCTAACTATTTACTTGGGAGAGTAGTCTTTAAGTATAGATTGAATATTATGCACAAACTTTGATGTTGGCTTGTAAAAGAGTGGTTTAAAAGTAATTCTCCCAGTGGGGGAGTCAGTGATATAATATGTTTCTCATCCCTTTGTGAGTGCCATACACCGACCCCCATGTCTCTATGATTTTCGAAAGCTGAGATAAACTCCCAACTCCCATGTCTCTATGGCCATTTTTAAGTCAAAAATAAATATGTAGCATCTTCTAGGGTCTGAAAACTTTTGCACAGGGGTTATGTTCTTGCACAGACTGATGACCTTTGAAGCCTGGTCAGCTTGAAGTTTCTATGAGGTTCTTAGTTACAGTTTTACAAACTGTTACAAGCCAAAATAATTATGTTTTATATATAATACAGAATAAATCATTATGCTGGGTCTATACTTTCAAAAATTAGGTAAAAAAAATGTATTTTAAGTCATTCATTTTAAAAACAATGCTTTATCTTTATTATAGATTCATAGGAAAATATATTAGATATTAGACGTTTTTTTGTGACGGACACATGCATTGGAGTTAATTAATTAATATCTATAACCAGAATTAGTTAATAACTGGTGCCGATAACAAATTCCATAAAAATGTATGTACATAATCAAATGAATCGAATTCAAATATCCTTATCACTTTCATGGACACTGTGATTAAGACCTAGTTGACTTCAAGACCTAGTGTGTTCTTCTGTCTACAGTCTACAGCTTCCAACAATGTAGAGTGGAACATCATAATTTTGAGCACAACAAAATATCTCTGGCTGTAACATTCCTTAATTTTTGCCAAATGTAAAGTTTTATGGTTGAAGGGGGATTTTGTAGATGGGTTGTTTTTCAGGATAGGGATTTGTCCATGAGTTCCAGTGAGAAAAACTAATTTGGAATAGAGATTTTGACCAGTTCCCTACTCTTTGTGGGCATAGTCTGGAGACGACCTTTTCCTTACTAGCTTGCACACAGGAATTATTTTTTTTTTTATTTATTATTATTTTTTTAAGTTGAAGCAGTGGATTGGTATCATATCAAACCTTATGTAAATTCAATGAATGGCCCTTTAAATATTTATGCAACTAAATCATATTTCTATCTTACTGAATCACAATATTCTTATTGCAGAGCAAACAAAGAGCTGTCGCTGCAAAAGCATAGAGGAATGCTCATCCTTGGGTGCTTGGATCAAAGTGTGCGTGCAGCAAGATGAAAACTCTGCCCCCGTGACCATGACTGAGTGTGAGGCGGCCGTGAGGAGATGCAGAGGAGAGACTGTCCGCATTCTCAACATTCTGAAATGTCCTACATAAATGCAGTCTGTTAAAAAAAGCATTGACATTTTAGGTCGCAATGTGAAAAGTCTGGCAGTTGGTAAAAAAATAAGTACGAATATACATTAGAACATTAAACGTTTTTTTCAACTTTTAACATTCAAAAACCTAACTACAACTCCACCAGTGTTTATATAGCCTACATTTCAACCTAAACTGCCTGACCAATAAGGTCAGTCGATATACACTCTAATACTAGTCTCGAATACTTCGTAGTCACCTTTATCTTTGATTGTGCTGTACGATTGTTTCGATAAGCTTCTGCAATGTCACTATATTTCATTTCCATCCAGTGTTGCATTCATTTTTCAATAAGATCTTGCACTGATAACTCAGCCTGACTTCTGTGCAAAGCCTTCTCCAGCACATCCTAAAGATTCTCAATAGGGTAAAGGACTCATGCTCCCTCAACCACCCTTTCACAATTTGAGCATATAATGAATCCTGGCATCGCCATCTTGGAAAATGCCTATTACATCAGAGAAGAAAACATCCAGCTGATAATTAAATATTTTCAGTTAGTCAGCTGACCTCATTCTTTGGGAACATTCTGTTGCTGAACCTAGACCTGACCATCTACAGCAACCCCCGATTATAGCACTGGCTCCACAGGCTTGTACAGTAGGCATTAGGCATGATGGGTGCATCTGACTCTGATGCGCCCATCACTCTGGAACAGGGTAAATCTGTACTCCTTTGCTCCAGAGTCCAATCTTTACACTGCCTAGCAAATGTAAGCTTTTTCCTGGTAATCCTCACTGATTAGTGGTTTTCTTAAGGCTATAAACAGTTCTTCAGTTCCAATCCCTTGAGTTCCATTCACATTGTACTCTATTAAACATAGCTCTGAATTCTACTGTTGTTTGTCTTCGATTTGATTGATCATCTTGAAGCTTTTTAACAATTATTGGACAATGCATTGGACATTTTCACTTTAGATGTTTCCTTAGATTGATGCATACCAATGGTTTGACCTTCTCTGTTTTTTTGACATGTTTGTTTATAAAATGAGAAGCAGCTTATTGAACCAGTGGGGATTAAATGCAGTAATCATCCAATAGGAGGCTTGTACCTACTTGCCAATAGCTCTATACATTTTTTTGATCAGGCACCGTATCTAAATGTGTTAAAATATTTTAGTAAAATCTTAAGATCTATAGCAGCTTAACACTTCTGTTGTTCACAGAACACCTTTGTACTGAGCCAGATCCAGGCAGCCAACCAGCTTGACAACCTGCCCAGATTCTGCCAACAGCTTGTCCAGTGCAGGCATCGCTGCCAAATAATTAACCTGAAAAGCAAAATTCTTGTAAACGCTTTCATTGCATCCTTTCTTACAAAAGGATAACTGTAAACAGCTTTCCTATTCATGCCCTAACAAATCCACTCACCTTTAATCGTCTGAGATCCGAATGTGACCAGTTGTTTTTTTTTTTTTGGTCATTGAACAAAATCAACAAAAGTGTATGTGCTTGGTGATTCCAATGAAAATATATAATACATTTATATTGAGACAAAGTGAATCATCTATAACCAAAACAGAAAGAAACTTCATTATTAAAGTCTAGTATGGCATAGAATCCAACATTAAAAGGCCACAGTCAGTTTATCTTCAATGTTCTTATCGCACTGATTTCTCTTTATTTCCTGCCGCATATCTTTACTGAAGTAAAACATGACACCAACTTGTTTTAAATCATTAAAAAAAGATTTATTACTGATGTAAAATGACACTGATCCTCAGCATAAACACTACTGTATCTTCACCATGCCCGACACATTTAGAACTGTTATTAATAAGCAAGATCCATGCTGAGCCCCTCCAATCTGGACTTATCTCACACCAGATGGATCGACATGCCACCCTTCACTCTCTTTAAAGGAATCACAGTTTTGAAAAATAAATCAGAGCGCTAGGTACACATTGTATATCTCTAAAATGTCCATTATAGATATAATCCTTATGTACAAAGGCTTCTTCAGGTATTCTATACTCCTAAAGGCTGAAAAGAAAACGTTACAGGGTTTTCGGTTTATGGAAGACTAAATAATACCGTAGTAAAATATGGGAATATTTATAAATCAACTGTTAACACATTCAATTATGTTGTGCTGCATAAAAATGAACAAGCATGATGAGTTATTAGCATAACTTTTGCTCTAATTAGCACTCTTGAACACCTGTCTTGACGAAAAGTACAGTATATGTATTATGTACACAAACAGCAGTATTCAGACTACAAACCATCATTACTAAGCATAATGAAGACAAACATTCATTAAAAATGAAAATCTGTTTTATCACCATATCTTTACAGTATTTGATCATCGATGCTCGTACACAGAGGGTTCATATTATGCTCTTGGGGGATGGAACTCACCAATGAAAGCACTGGTTTGGGAAATGGCAGTAGTACTGTGGATTGGTGAGTGTCACAGTCTTGAATTGAATTGCAGTCGTTCATGGATCATAGGAGAGCGCGAGAGACAACGAGGGCAAGCATGATCTTAACTGGTCACCAGACAACAGAGACCAAAGAAACGCCGCTTCCTCTGACGGCCCAAGGGGTACGGCGTGAGATTCAGCAAACTGCTGTCATCTGTGTTGACGCAAAACCAACAAGGATTAATACACCATCATCCATTTATTCTCGATTACAGCGCTACATTCCACAGATACTCAAAAATACTCAAAAATAAATTATGGCTCGAACATCTCCGGTGACATCGGTTACCAGTTTGTTGCACTATGTACTACAGCCTTATTTAGGAGATGTAGTCAAGCAAGAATTTAAAAAAATCTGTTAATGTTTGGCCAATATTCCTGTCACATATTTTAAGTTTGGTAAAAAGAATTACCTTGCCACTGTTAAATGTTCAATTTTCTCAATAACCAAGACATTGTAGATGTGTTCAGACATGGACTCTTAACACAATTGACAAGTTTGATTGGAGATAGTTTAGCTGAGTTATCAACAACTACCTGCTTCATGGTGCAACATCGAAATTCAGAAAAGCACCAAACACGTTCCACGTATTCAAAAAGGCTTTTAGATGAATCTGCGATCACATGAAATGTCTAGGAGGAGTTTGTTAAAGTATGAAGCGTGGAACTGTACTGAATTTTACAAGACAATTGTAAATAAGGTGACGCAGTGGGTAACACTGTGGCCTTTCAGTTGGAAAGTTGCCGGTTCGCAGCTCGCTATTGACCTTCCTGGAAATTGAAAAATCTAAATTCCTCTGTGAGTGAATATGTGTGTTGCCCAGTCTCCCCCTGCCTCTTGCCTGAAGCCAAATGGGAACAACCAAGTAAGAGGATGAATGAATGGAAAAAAATTCACTTCTTGTTGATTTTAGAAACTAACTTTAACAACATTTTTTCCCCTTAACTAACTGTTCCAAAATTCAAACATGTACTTCAAACACTATCTGAAATCCAACACAATCTTTCATGTTGTCACTAGGTGGCACTACAACACACTGTAGTTAACACACGCATGCCAAATTTGAGGCGACTGGAAATCGTATGGCTTATAAGCAACTTCCTGTTTATCCAAAAATTTCAAATTTTGACGGTTACCGTGTGCACATAGTTTAACAAAGTGAAAAAAGCTTCGCAATTTAGCATCATATATGCCTTAAGATAAGACTGGTGGATTTTGGAGAGGAACAGATGAAATCTTTAGGAAGAGTTTGTTAAAGTATGATATAAACAGAACAATTGAATAATGGTTAAAAGCTTTTCATACTGTGTAATTTACAGAGTGAGGAAGGTAAAATATTGGGAAGTTGGTGGAGCAGAGTGCAAACAATCACTCCAGAGCACTAGGAGGTGGTAATATTCCTTATTATTTCAAAAGAAGGAGAACTTTCAACTTTTGGTGACTCAACACATTTTTCAATCATGTGTATGGCCTTGAGAAGGCTATTTGCAAGCTGATTGGTTACAAAACAGAATGAGTCAGTGCATATGAGAGCAGCTATACCGTCAGTGAAGGCCTGGCCAGATTCACAACAATCTACTGGTCAAATACATACTGGACGCAGTGCAGCCAAGAAAGATGCAATAAATGAAAGAATTAACTGTTAAGAATAAATAAAACTAGCAGAGTTGTCCCTGAAGGCCCTGACAGCCTGCCACTGAGAATAAAATAAAGTTACTTTGAAAAGATAAAGGGGTTCTTTGTGTTGCTATTTTATGCACTTTTGCAGACCTTTGTATTTTACTGTACTGTTCACCCTGTACTGGGCACATTTTGTTGGGTTGTAAGTGCACAAGTGTACTGGGCACATAGTTGCATGCAGTGCTCCCAGATAAAATCTCACCTTAGCCCAGCAGATTATTTTAAAAACATAATTTGTTCACTCTGGGTGTTAGCAGCTTGTATCCTGACACATGTAGAAGCAGCCAGACGCATTGCTAAGCAACCAGGGCTGTTTGCAGGAAAACCGAAGAGAGCTTAAACCAAAATTAGAGGTTATTCTAGGTTTAAATGATGTTTTTATATCAAACTCAGACCCACTATAATACATTACACCACAAAAAATATACTGGGAAATGTGACAGAGTTTAGAAAGGGTCACAATGAACCACTTTGAGGTTATAGAGTTAAACTTTGATGATATTGTGTCTGTAATGCCACCCACAATGACCCGCCCAAGCCCATTTTTTAGGTTTACAGGCCATATTTTTCCTTATCCGCATGCATTGCCCTAGAAACACCATTGTGGTCTCATTTTTAAAATGAAGCTTTGTAAAAACACACAACTTTTAACTAATAATTAATTAAATTCATTGTCTGTGCTAACAAAAGAAGCTGTTATTGGAATCTTCTGTTAATCCATTATTATGAAGATGTTAGAGACAAGGTTTATTTAGGAGTGTATCAGAATATTCCTGAGAGAGAAACTGCCTGCTGCATGTCTCTCCCACAGGACAAAGATAAGAGAGTCAATGTGTAGAGTGAACTTCATTTCAAGAGTCTGAATCTTCCTATTTGTAATGCCACTTCCTGTTCAATTTCAGAACAATATGATTGAAAATCACTTTTTTATTAAAAAGCCTTTTACAAAGTTTTGCAACTTTGTGTGTACAACTTCAAATTTAAAAGTGATTTAACTCAGAGCATGTATTTAAGAACAGTTTTTTTGTTATTGAAACATTGAACATTTGTTTTTCAGAATGATTGTGCATAATTGGTTTTAAAATTAACTGGAGATATTTGACACATTTTTTAAGTTCTGCTCAACCAAAGGTCTTCTAGTACCAAAACAAATGCTGCATTTTACATTTAATTCATAGAAAAACTTTTGAAAATGTAAACTTTTATCACTTTGAAAATGTAAAAACATGTATTTGATATGTTGTTTTATAGAACAAACGTGCTCCCTAAAAATATATATTTTATTTCTAAAGTCATTTTTTTAAAGTGCATTCATTTCCTCTCTTTCACTTTATGAATCTGTAGATTTGTTTTAAAAGTATTTTATAGCTGTAATCTATTTTACAACTATATGAGCTCATAAAGTAGTGTATGATTTGGCACAAACGAGCACAAAACTTGTCTATACTATATATAATAATGCACAATAACTACACTTGTTTGTCTAAAGCATAGTAAAGCATAGATGCTAGCTATGATGCCTACATTTGACGTCATGGGCAGATATACTTCATTATTCAAACCAATGATCAATGAATATGTAAATATTTTCCTCTAAAAATAATTGATGAACATGTTTATTGGGAATAAGACACATTGTTTGATATAAGGCTTGTACATTTTGGTTGAAGGTGCAAGTACACATCTTAATCATTGAGTTTATTAGTTGAATGTACAGCAAATATTACTTTAATAATTTTCAGGACCTTCAAATTGTTTAGGTATATATATATATGATGACTTCATTAAAAACCTGCACAGAAAGAATCGGCGCATTACCTTGATTCTTCAGCGGTAAAGGCATTGTCTCCCTGAGTTTGCTGAGCAGATTCTTCATTTCTCTCATATCCCTGAAACATGGAGGAAGCCTCTCACGTTCCGAGTCTCAGTTTACACGTTTAATTAAAGACTTAGACATCTTCCTGAAACCATTTACCTCTCAATGTTCTCAATGTCTGTTGCCACCATGAAATGCATCTGTGAACAATCCGGCGGCGTGGAGGATGTTTCTTCCAGGATTGGTACATCCGAGCTGTCCTCCTTCCGATTGTCTATCTTAGTAGCTCCAGAATAAAGTTTCCCTTGAATAAAAGCACACACACACACACACACATGCACACACACACACGCATCTATGGAGTGAGGCATTATCTGCAGAAATGTCCCACTAAAATCTCAACAGCTAAATTAACCTCCACGCTACTGGATGTTTCCCCAATTGGGCTGCGTGAGTTAATACCTCTCCTGTGGAGCTGCAGGGAACCCAGCAGACACACAGACTTCAACATCTCGGTCAGGTACATTTCCAGGCAGCACTGCAGCTGGATGAAGAGCCGACAAATCTCCGGATGGATTTCTCCATCTTCTGGCCTGTGAAAAGCACATGAATAATGCATTCCATATCTGCAGAGTTCTGGCCTGAAGCCTTGTTCTTCAGCCCGGCTAATTAATACATTAAAGGTTCTGGCTTTTGACAGTTTGCACATTGTTCGAGCTGAATAGAAGAAAACACGGTGCGTTTCTAATGCACATACTCTAAAAGAAATGTAAAAACAATTGTAGACGGTTGATCGGTTATTTTTGGTGTATGTATCATTTAAGGATGAGCCCATATGATCAAAGTCTCCAAAGTTTTAGAATTTAACAGAAATTCACTTCAAATTAAAGCTGCAAGCAGCGATCAAAGGGCTCGAGCTCCTCTGGCGCCTCTCAGTGGTCAGTTTGTTGCAATATGAACTACGACCAATCCCTATTTAGGATGTGCATTTAAGCGAGATTTGTCAAAATTACTGAACATTTAAGGCAAAGTAAATAATGAAAATCATTTCATAAAGTGTTATGACCACCAGGTGGTGCTGTGAATGAGTCTTAATATTTTTCTGTAATTATGTTGGTCAAAATTCTTGTTACAAATGTCAAAACTAGTAAAAAAAGGAGCATCTTATGAATGTTAAAAGTTTTTCCTGTGGCCACCTGGTGGCACTATGTCCAATTTGGGATTTGGGACCCACATTGCATGGCTGGGTTATTAACAACTTCCTCTTTGCGGCGAAATGTTGATTTTGACTTCTGTGTGTGTATACTTTATTAACTTCAAATTCGTAATTATCCCATATGGTTTAACATAGAACTGATGGAGTTTGGAGATGGCCAGATAAAATCTGTAGGAGGAGTTTGTTAAACGACTACATGGGGTCTACATAAATGAGCCTGTTGCAGGGGTGGGTCTATATAAATGAGTCTGTTGCAGTGGTGGGTCTATATAAATGAGTCTATTGCAGTGGTGGGTCTATATAAATGAGTCTATTGCAGGGGTGGGTCTATATAAATGAGTCTATTGCAGTGGTGGGTCTATATAAATGAGTCTGTTGCAGGGGTGGGTCTATATAAATGAGTCTGTTGCAGTGGTGGGTCTATATAAATGAGTCTGTTGCAGTGGTGGGTCTATATAAATAAGTCTATTGCAGGGGTGGGTCTATATAAATGAGTCTGTTGCAGTGGTGGGTCTATATAAATAAGTCTATTGCAGGGGTGGGTCTATATAAATGAGTCTATTGCAGGGGTGGGTCTATATTAATGAGTCTATTGCAGGGGTGGGTCAATATAAATGAGTCTATTGCAGGGGTGGGTCTATTTAAATGAGTCTACTGCAGGAGTGGGTCTATATAAATAAGTCTATTGCAGGGGTGGGTCTATATAAATGAGTCATTCTATATTGCAAGTCATTCCTGGAGGGCTGGTGACCCTCCTGGTTTTTGTTCCAGCTCTGTGTAATTACAAACACTGGCAGCTTGAAACAAAACAATGAGAGCTTAATCAGTAGAATCGGGTGTGTTTCATGAATGTTGCAACAAAACCGTGTAGGGCTGTGGCCCTCCTTGCCCACCTCTGATCTGTTGCATACGGTCAATGCCATTACGCTACTGATTTCTCATTATTCCAGTAAAACTATTTTTTTTTGTGATTTAATCACTTTGACTGTCCTATATACGAACTCGGGACATGAAATCTTATATAACATTTTATACATAAACCTTTTTTTGTATTTGTGGGTCTCTTTGCTTGATACGGAAGCCATCTTACCCTTACCCCCTCATAATTGAGGGCTGTACATCCCTTTACCTTCAAAGTCAAAAGAAATGGGACACCCCTTAACCTCACAATAATGTAGGTATGTCAAAGGGGTTGAAATGGAACTCAGTCTAACAATCCGCTAAAGATGCGAAACAACTTCTCATTCAATACGGCAATGTGGAATGGGTCGAGTCAGCAGTATCTCAGGATTATTTAAAACAAATCATTCCAAATCGAGTCATTTTGAACTGTTTTCACAATGTAGATTTTTGTATGTTACACTATTTTTACATTACATTTTTTCTAATTCAATTCGAATTGCTCCAAAAATGAAAGGAAGACCTCAATGCATGTTTTTGGGAGTGTTAATCTGCAGTTAAACCTTGCAGAACTGGAAACCTATCAGGGAACCCATCCCTTTGCTAGCAGATGACCATCTCTTGAATATTTTCTGTTTTTATGTTTCAGAAAGTTTGATCATTTCTAAGCTGCATGTTTACGAGGCTATACAAGCAATCTAGAGTTCTAAACACATTAGCTCAGGGGTGAGAAGGAATTCTCAGAACATTCTATTTCTCAGAATCCTACGCCTACAAGTACGGCTCTGAAATTCCCAAGGGAAATGCTGTGGCACAGCAGACGCTTTCGTTTCCTGTTCTTCATTTACCTGGAAAAGAGGGGTGGCACAAAACACATGCAGAACAAATGTGTAAAGTGTCCATCAGGCACAGCTCTGCTCTTTTTTTCACTCACTAACGTTGTATAAACCTTCTTTTATCGTGTTTAAAAAGCTTGAACTGAGTGTATTTTGCATAGCTCAAATTTGCTTCAGCAAACTTTGTGCAAATATTGTGCCAAATTATATACGTTTTGATTTGATACACTGTAAAATTACAGATTAAGGAATATATAACAATCACCAAAGGTTAAACGATGACACCAGATTAAAACAACTTGCAGTGTTAAATTAAAGGACAGCTATAATCAGAGATAAATGTAGTTTTACCCTGATATTGCAGAAAGGTTTTGATGTGCAGCGCGTGCCATCTCACAGCCTTTTGTGCGGGTCTTGTGCATTTCCGCACGTAGAGAGGGACTATCAGTGGAAATCTCTCCAATAGAGATAACCAACTCCCTATAGAGGGCCACAAGTGTATTGAACTCCTGGACAACCTGGTGTAAGAAAGAGAAACAAAAGCAACAGGCTGAGAACATTCGTGCCGAACAGACTTATTTCAGCAAGTAGATATCAGAGATTTATCATCTCAAATGTATCGAAATTTTGAGAAAACATCATTTTTAGTGGTAGCGGTGGTAAAACAGGCTATATGTTGAAGAGCAGAACCTCAGGACACAGATGCTTGTGCCATTTTATAAACGGTTTTGGTACAAAGTGATGGCTAATTGATTTAACCATTACACATTACAAACTGGCAGACATTTTATGGCGTTTGTACATATATGCTTTTATTAAAGACACTTTTATTAATCAAACACAAATGTGTAGCAGTGTAAAAATAGGGAATGTCAATGCAGCACAGAAAAAAGCATTTCAGGATTCTCAAAGTGTTGCCCGAAAACTGTTTCAAACACATCAGACGTTCATCCAATGTTCTGTGGGTGTGACGTCTGAGGCTGTGAGTAAAGCAAGGATAGCAAACCTCTATTTCTCATATTAGAATCTGGTTTTACCTGGTATTTGAAATCTATATCCAATTTGATAAATAAGAAAGTGCATTAATATATGTCAAAACTTTCATAATTTTCTATGATTTCATATTATAGTGTATTTTTTTCTGGATTTTTGCAAAGTATTGCATGTTTTCCAATATTTTCTGCTCTTTATGTAACAGTGTTCCCCCAGGCTATTACTCTGTGATGTGCTTTATTCTTCAATAAAACAACAGCACACTAAAAGCTCTACCTACCAAATTGTTTGAGTTTGATTTTTTTTGTACTTTTTTTTAAATTACCTATACCTGCCTGCACATCCACCCACCTACCCGTACATACATTTATCTATGACTGTAATATTGGTGACACAGTATAATAAGTTAAAATTATGTGATTATTTATAATTATGGTCTTGATATTGACAGATATTTGTACATAGGTTGTATACAAATTCAACACTTTTTGGTATTATTACTGTTTCAAATTTCGGAGTTAACTGGTTTGTCACAAGAATGCATGTTATTTCATTGGCTGAAATCTAATCGTGTCTGAATAAAGTGTCTATAATAAAGATACATAAAAATATCTCTGCGCATGTCAACGTACTATCTGTTAAAACGGCTTGCCATATGCACTTTCTGTCTTAGTGGGCTAGAGACCCCAGCAGAACACACGAGTTCGTAAGCGATACTAGGTGATTTCAGCCCTATCCCAAAATAACCATGGTACTCACTTTATGTATGTCACACGAAACTAGAAACCAGGCCACAATAAGACCTTGGAACTACACCAACACACCTTTCATTATTTAACCTCCACATTGTCGCATTATTGACAGTAAAAAAAGCACATTTCAAACGTGAATAAAAGTGCGTGAATAGCTAGAGTCCGCTCAGGGAATGGATGCGATGCGGGCGGATACGCACCATTCTGCAGTCCGCGGCGGCACGCAGCGCCTCGCCGCTCTCCCGGCGCTCCGGCGCTCTGCCGCCGAGCTGGAAGATGCTCCCGGTACTTCTGGGGCGGTTTTTGCGCCCATTCGGTGCAGAACTCATGCATACACATCAAGTGAAGAAACTGGCCCGATATAAAACGCTGCTGGATCAATACTCACACTCGTTCGGTAAAAACTCGTTTAGCCAAATCAATTGATCGATCTGACCGTGTCTTGCTCCCGGATTCTGTCCGCATTGCCGCGACGCAGAAGCCAAGTCACCTTCATTCACTCCGGCAGAGAACTGAAGTGTCCTTGCAGGGCTTCTTCGTCTTTTCCAGGAGAAAGAAAAGCGTTACCAAAGAACCACAAGCAAACATGGTTTGGTGCCCCGCACAGTTCTTCAACTGAGAGATAAAGCTGCTTTTAAACGACACAGCTATCGGTAACGACGCCTGTTCGAAATCCGAGAAAGAATGAAAGAGGCGCAAGTTGCGAGGATAAACTCTGAATGGCGTTTATTAAATGTAGCTAGCAGAAGGTGATCTAAGAGCGCTATTCTAACCTTGATAGGTGCAGTTGCTCGAGGCATGACGTGGTGGAACACACTGCACTCTCATAGGATGAGAAAACTAATGCAACAGATCCACCAACTCTTAGTTCTGTTCCCTGAGGAAAGAATAGGATGGGCTACAACAAAGTGAAATCATATTGTCAAAACTGTCCAGATCTGAAATACAAACCTTCAGATCTGAAACCCAAACCCCACTGATTATACCACACAAATCCTGAGCTACAGTAATTTTAGCTCACAAAAGTAACTAAATTGTTCACCAGAGTGTGATCAGTTCACAGTCAAAGTACAAAACTTTGCTAACTGAGTCTATTGTAATATTTTTTAAAAAAACAACTGTTACCGTTGACACTTTATATGGCATTAAAGCATCTTTAAGATAAAGAAAAAACTGTATGGCATCACTTTTACAAACACTTTCCTGAAAACGATTAAGCAGGTTACGAAAATGAATAATAATATAGGGTACTGAAGTAAATTAACATAAGCTCACCACCAGCTCCCTTAAAAGCATGTAGGAGCTTCACACCTGCGTTTCATTCTGTGTATTGCTGGACTCAAATTTTAGTTGTGGAGAGCACCTGGAAATCCCCTTTCCTCTTGATCGAAATCAGTGCAGTCAGGGGCAATGTCTTAAGATACAAATACTTCAGCTCCACTGACACCAGTGGCTCAAAGGGAGGTCTCTGTTGTTCCTTAAGGATGACAAAGAGGGTCTCAAGAGGGTGTTAAAGTTGACAGGGAAGGCTGAGTCCATCTGACTCCTCTAAAGAATAACATTTTCAACTTATGGCAGCCAACCGATTTGCTATTCAAAATGGTGCATAGAAATCATGGGCATGTAGACATTTCAGGGCTGAGGTTGAAAGTCTTTGCCCTAAATTGTCTTGGAGGAAGGACTTAATTGTACCGAAAGGGAATACTTTGGGGTCTGTTCTCTGAGAGAGACATGAATCTAAAAAACCCACTCAACTTTCTTGTATAACACAATTTTGTCGAGCAGGCATGTCCGAATTTGTTTCCGGAGGGCCACAGTCCTGCACATTCCTATGTGCACCGGTCTAGCATCAAGCGAGAGCAGGTTTGTCTCATGGGGGTTGAATCTAAACTTTGCAGAACCTGTTGTAGAGGGAGCTGATTATTTTTAAGACTCTCAACTACCAAATTTGGTAAGGCCTCGGGTCCTCCATATATCGCCAATTTTGCCAGATATGCTGGTACCTCAGGCATGGCTGATAATAAGATCCAACGTTAGAGGAATGAGCCATAAGACATCAATCTACAAACGGATCCAACTTTGTTCACGAAGGGCCATATACCTGCACATTTTAATTCCAGCCCTGCTTCAGTATTTACACCAGTCTAGCTTCAAACAAACCAAGAGGAGCTTAATTTGTGAGAGCAGGTGTGTTTCATGGGAGTTTAACCTAAACTGTGCAGGACCTGTTGTAGAAGTAACTGATGACTGTAAAGAATTTTAATTATCAAACTTGTTAAGGACTGGAGTAATCCATAGATGTTAAAATTGCCAGATGTGGAGGTTTCTTAAGTCTGGTTGTTGGTGCCTGATGATCAGGTCCAAATCCAGGGGAATGGCCCATGTTGTGACTGTAACAAGAGAGGTCAGTGACACTAACCTTGATTGTTCGCTTTGTCTTCCATAAAAAATTTCCAGTGCAGAAGTTTTCAAGCGCATCTGTCCCAAGAGGAGTCAAGTACAGGAAATAAGGGAGATTTTAATGAGTTTTCTTGCGAAACAAGAAGGGAAACAAACAGATCCCCTTGTGCCCCCACATTTTTATCAACTTTGCTGGGCTGTTATGGATGATGCTAGAGACACCCACCCATTTCACCACTAGGGTGGGAATAGCATAACTAAAAAAGTCTCCTCTGACTCCATAGGGGCAGCTGTTAGGTGAGCAAGAATGATCAGAAGGAGCATTCACAACCTTGATGGTTAATGTCAACCGTCATGCTGTTGGTCCTCTCCAGCAACTGAGGTACAGGACATCCAGGGGCACTGCTCGAAGCTTGAAACTGCTTATATGTCCATTGAAGACCCATCCAGACTAGATATTGCCTGCTGGTGACCACAAATGACATCCCACCTAGTACTGGAGTGGTCTGTTGTTACCTCTGTATGTCTAGATATACTGACAAGAAGAATTACAGCATAGAGGAATTCAGGATTATTACAAACCTTTACAATGTGTCTAAACTGCGGTGCTACAGATGCCCCATGTTCCCTGACCAACTCTGGAGCTGAGGTGGTTTCATAATGAGCAGCCCATGTGGAACCAAAGTGGCTACTGATCCCATATGCAACAAGAGCCTATGGAAAACCATAGCAGCACACAATTTTCTTTATTGACCTTTGTCAAGATATACTCAATTTATTTGGGTCAGGGAAATTTGAATCATCTTCAAAAAAGTGGAAGGGGATAGGAAGAGGCCAAAGGATAGGACACAGTTCTGACCGGCCCATCTTTTCTGAACTAGAACCATAGAAAGGGTCTGTGTCAAGGGAGCAATGCCACATAGATATGTGTCTTTTGAGTTGATAACAGCAAAGCAATTCATCAGATGAATCTACAGAAGCATATTTCAGACTGTGAGTACCCTTGGCAGATACTTTGCCAGGTAACCAATAAATTCCCTCAAGGCAGAGGCACCTTTATGTTAAAAATTCACTAGAAACATAGAACATGAAGCAATTATCAAATTATTTTTAAAAATGAGTAAACTGTGTAACTTTGTGATAAATAATTCAACTGTACAGTGAAAATGTATAAAAACATGACATGACTTTGTTTTACTCTTTCATTTCTTTTTACTCTTAGCTCCAAATAATAATAATACTGGGGTCAATAATATTATTAATATTAATAATACAAAAATAAACTACCCTGCTATGACATTGTTGTTTTGTATTGGATTATTTTAGATGTCTTGAATCAAAGAGAACCAAAAATAGCTTTCTGTGAGTTTCTTATGTAAGACATGATCTCAAGCTTAATCTCAAGCGAATTTTATTAAATATTCATAAAAGGAAAGTAGCTACTTATGGCTGGTTAACAGGAATTCTTCTGTGATGGGATGAATCATACTGTTTACAGCAATGAATCCTAATTTTATATAAAAAAGCTTCACTCATGAAAGTGAATTTCACAATGATTGTGCTGAAAAAAAGACAATTGCACTTTTGCTTAATAACATGATCTAATGAATTTAACTTCATGATATCTGTGTGAAACATTTATTCAAGGATCCGAAAACTTTTTATTCTGATCCTTTTATATAATTGCATTGCACTTAAAAAATCTAAATCAAATACACATATTCCACTTTTGAATTTAGCATATGAACATTCTTGCCTTTCAATTAGTGGAGTGTATTCTACCTTTGTACATGTCACTTGCAAATCAGTAATGCTAATAATTATGCTAATAATGCTAATAATTTTTATGTCAAAAATCAAAAGTTTTAAAACTAAATAAAATGTCATGAATCCCCCCAAAAAGCAAAGACAAGGTCAAAACAATGTGCAAATTGAAAATGAAAAATAAAAAACTGTGGCAAGCACTTTCTGTGCCAGAGAACATAAAAAAAACACAAGCCATATCACAGGTATTGTACAGTGATATCTCTTATTTTCACCACTAGATGACACTGAAGGCACCGATATGGGTTTATAAAATGAAACCTAAAGACAATCTCACATTTAAACTTGAATTTAGATGCAGATTATGTATCAAAACTACTGTAATGTTCATTTAAAATCAGCAATATAAAAATTAATAGCCTTTTTGAAACTTACGCATTATGTTTACAAGTGAAATTAAACAATTGTTGTGTCTCGCCATTCCTACTGAATTCAAATAAGCTGATGTGATCGGCAAACAACTTCTAAGGGTTAAATTGTTGTACGCTGAGGATCTATAAATTTGCTGCTGAAAATCACTAGCGAAATCAAACCTGAAACTTAATACTAAGTTTTTCACTAATTTAAATAACTGTAACAGATTTTAATTAAATATAAGTAAATAAATGTGTGCAACTTTATCTTTGATTAAATACATTTAATTTGATATGATTAATTTGGTAAAAATACGCATGGAAAAGCGATTTGTGACTTTCCTTTTATTCCGACTCCACGCTCTCCTTATTGACAGACTGAGCTTCACATCTGAGCATTGCATCCATGGCCTGTCACTGACATGATCTTGTGAATGTTCAGGAGGAGACCAACTGCAATGCTATGAAAAAATAATCCATTTAGCATATCTGAGAAAGTAAATGCTTTATGTTGCTGCCTCACTCTGATCAACCACAACTGTGTCACTATGGATATCAACGGTGCATATTCAAATAAACTGACCTGTGCTGTTCTTCAAAACTTATCAATATTTTCTAGCCAATCAGAATGTAGAATTCAGACAGACCATAAAATACATTTTATTCACTGAACATGTGCAGACATTTACCCTTAGTTTTTACAAAAAATACAATTCAAAATTTTATGTTATGTAAAAGAAAGACTGAAAGACTGTTCTCATATTTTAATTTGAATTACCTTGCAAATTATGCGTCATAGCTCTTGTAATGCTCATTTAAAATCACAAATAACAAAACAATAACATTTTACACATATTTGAAATCAAAATAAACAATTGCCGGGTTGAGTCATTACTACTTAACTCAAAACATCTGCTGTGATTGGAGAACACACCGGTGAGTGCAGAAACTTCTAAGGGTTAAAGAATATTTTTTACTACAAAGTAATTTAATGTGCTGATAAGGTACCACATGACCCGGCGATGACTAAGGTCTTCATGCAGTTACATGTATTTTTCAGAAACCTTCATATTAAACTCTAAAATCCTGAAAATAAAATCATGTTTACCCAATTGGAGCTAAAACCACAAAACTATTTTTGTGACTATCCCAGTAAATTGTTTTAAAACTCTCCAAATGATCATTAGGTTCAGTGCCTTTTGTGAATTTGCCCTGTGACTTTTTCCTTTCCAGTATAACGAGGTCCCAGTTCTTCTTTTTAAACTGTGAGCAAGAAGTAGCAGAAGACGCAGAAGATAATGAAACCAATGACCCAGTTGATGGAGTAAATGTAGATGATCACCATGTCCATGTCAAACCGCCACCTTTGTGAATCGTCCTCAAAGTTGAAAGCGTTGAGCCGGAAGCTCCCTTGAGGGAATTGCCTTCTACTCCCTTGACTTCCCTGCCTTTGAAAACCTGAAACAAATATGAGAATATGAACTTGAAGAAAAAAATGAAGATGTTTTGGAAAAGAATAAAGATTTACCTCCAAAAATGCGAAAGAGTTTACGGCAGCTTGGAAGAGGCCATTTAGCACAGCTTGCCTTCTGGAAATTCAGCTTCCGAGACTGGTATTCCTTTGGGAAAAAGGTCCGAGCTGTATGGTTGAGTTCTGTGAAGAGTGGGATGTGTGAATGTATTAGTCATTGACTCATTAGTGAGCTCGCTGCAGAGTGCTTTACTTTCAGAAGGCCGCGCTCCCTTTCTATAGGTTTATTTTTACACCCATCTAATTTCCCTTTTTTTCAGAAATATTTTATTGACAGAAAAAAATTGACATGGTTCGTGATTGTATGAATTGCGATAATTGTTTATATGAAGATTTACAAAAAAAAAAAATCTGTTTTTTTTTCATAAATTATGTATAGAGCAAGTCTCTGGACACTGGTAATCAATATTGGTAATAATGATAATGACAAATTTAATGACTAATATATATCCAAATGAATATATAATTAAAAGCTTTTTAGATGTTAGGAAGAAGTTTTAGTGCCCTGTAAAAAAACTGTTTCCAAACAGATTGCAAAAGTTTTATGTTGGCTTGTAAAAGTGCTGTTTTCAAACTAAGTTATAGATTTATTAAAATCGTTTGCAGGGGTAATAATGATGTCAATAAAAGGGTCCTCTACTCACTATGAGTGGTATATACCAAGTCCTATGTTTCTAGCATTTTCTGAAGGTGAGATATAGATCTAGTGATTTGGTTGCTATGGTAAACAGTGTGGTTGCTATGGGGGAGTCAGTGACTAATGTTCCCAATGTCAATGTGAATAAACCAGCAACCATAGCTGAGATTGATTTCAGAATTGATTTTTGTTGTCAGGGAAAACATTTTGGTTGCTAGGGAGCTGTTAGTAATGAAAAATATCAGTTGTTACTATGATTAACATTAACAAACAGGATTTCTTTTAAATGTTTTTTTTCTTGAATATTTTTTGTATCTTTACCTGTATTTTCATTGGCTATTATGTAAACAGTTCTTTAATGCTTTTCAGAGCCTGGGGTTCAAACAACGTTTGCAGAATGCTCGTTATGTTTATGCATAGACTGAAAGCCTCCACAACTGTGGTGAGGTTTCTATGAGGTTCTTAGTATCTATGAGGTTCTAGGTTTGAAAGTTTGACCCCATGTTAAGTCAATGTAAAAATGTCCAGCATTCTCAGGGGTTTCCCCAGAATTCCTTTAGTGGTAAAAGTCTGAAAATATATAGCATTCATTTAAATAATATTTAGTTAAGTAATCAAATAAAAATGTTAAAAGTACACGTTCAGTCTCTCGTTCACCCACCTTTCTCTGTCAGAGATGGATCACAGTAGCTCGGAGTTATGAGCTCAGCTTCTGATCTGTTCTTACAGCTCTTCTCTTCTCTTAACCGACAAACCATAGTCTTTCAGAACTGAGTGGAAATCTGGAAAGCTGATGCTGAGTCACATCCAGAGGGAGTTTCTAATTGGCTTTCTGTCTCATTAACCGCTTTCATTTGTTTTGCAGTAACTTGTTAGCAACTTTTCTTTTTAAAGCCCACAAGGGTGTAAAAGATCAGAGCTGGAGTTGGTGACTGTGTGTATTTTGTGCTGTTGAGTTCCACAAGCCTTCATTTCACTCACAAATTCAGATCTGCTGTGAAAAAACCCATAGGAAATGAGAGAGAGGAAATTTATGGCCTGTAAAATCTGTATTATTCCCATGTTTTCAGGACAGTGAAGAGCTTTGCGGAGCTCTTAAATTTTATTGTGCTTTTAGTTGCCTTGAAACATTTTGTTTTCTTGTTGTTCCTAGTTGCTAATCTTTTATCATTTACTTATTTGTGGCTAATTCCATGTTTGTGGAAGACAAAAAAGGAAAATTGTATTATAAAATCATATTTTAGTCAGAGTAACATAAAAGTAATAATTACTGTACTAATGGTACAACACCACTATTAACAACGAGAACAACAACACTATTAATAAAAGCAAGAACAAAAAACAACCACAACAATACTAACAACAACATAACTTCTACTACCACTACTACAAACAACAGCAAAAATACTACTGAAACAACAAAACTGCTACCACTAGTGACAACAGCAACAAAAATAACAACTACTTCTAACAATAACAAGAACAACAACAATACTACTAACAACATAAATAATTTTAACAGCTGAATACTACCACTAACAACTGGAAAATTAATTAACACAACAATACTTTTTTTTCTACGTTGGAGGATTAAAAAAAATGGGAGGGTAGGTGCTTCTTTTGAGCTGGACAGTTCTCTCCCAAGGGGAGTGAGCACCTGGTGTGATGTTTCCTCCTCTGGATAGAAGCCGTGAATTTATTTATTTATTTATTTATTTTTTGTCATGGACCATTTTGCATTCAGGACAGGAGGGAGTTAAAAGAACAGAGATGTGATGAGGGGGAAAGATATAAGAATAGGAAGAATACCTACCTGAACTACTTCTTATACTACTGCCAATAACAACACTATACTACACAACAGCGAAAAGAACAATGCTAGTACATCGGAAGTGGGCGAGAAGAAATGTCAACGTGAAATAATCTTGCTTCTCACCTTTCTGGAAGAAGACGTGAGTGATGGTGGTTCTGCATAGGGGACAGGGGGTATTAGAAGGGCAGCTCTTGGCCAGTGTACGCAGGCAGGGCTCACAGAACACATGACAGCATGGGTGACACATGTATGGGCTGAAGTAGACATCCAGACACACAGCACAGATGAAGCCTTCACGTTCGTCCTCCTCCTCCTCGTCCTCACTGCTGCTGGAGGACTTCCCAGCAGTGATCTGTAAAGAAGAACCCAGGAACTCACTGTGATGGAGATCAGCTGAACAAACACTGCTGTAACTCCACCTCTAACAATATCTGACTGATGCTGTTCTGAGACAAACATGACATTGCTGTGGGTTAAGTTCGCAAAGACCTCAGTGTGTGACAATACTTTCTAACCTGAAATTAAATGAACATACTTTCATATTTTGATTTTAACCCAAACTAAATATTTTGTACACGTTCTTAGAGATTTTAAATGTTTCTGCTGCCTGTAAAATCAGAATTTTCAGTTTCAAAAATGATGGACATATGTTGTAATAAGAATACTTTTAAAGCTAATAGTATTTTTTTTTTAAACCAATTACTTAAAAGTATGAATTGTTTTGAGGAAACCAGCACCAATAAAGTTATTAAAGGTGAAATATTACACAGCATCCTGAAATTAAAAGCTTTTAAATAGTTAGTACTCCATCAGATCCTTTCTTGAGCAGCTAGTCAAACACCATCACCATGGTATTTACCTGCAGGCTCTCCTGTCTGCAACGTTCTCTCCTCCTTTGCCTCCTCCTCAGACTTCTAAGTCGTCTCCTCTCTCGTTTACTTGGCCTATTTTCCCCAGCAGGACTGACTGTAAGCAGAGGTAAAGCCCCACTGAGCTCTTCTGGAGCTTCATGTGGCTCCTGATCCTCTTCTGAGCTGCTGGGAGTCATGAAAACGTCTCTGGATCTGAAGGACAGACGGGTGTCCAGATCTTCTTCAGAGCCTCCAGCCCTAGCTTGAGGATCAGGAGAGCTCTGTGAAGGCATGGCTACACTATTATGAACAGGAGAGTTTCTGCCGAGGCATGGAGCAATGGAGACTGAAGAACTGATGGGAAAAGATACAGTATGTTAGCTGTATTTTTTTGTAATTGTAAAGAAAATTGTCATTTTTTTGCTAATGAAAAGAAATCGGAGGTCACATAAAATGTAAAGGTTTCAACCAAAATGTTCTAGTTCAACACTTTTCTAGTTCAAATCAAATGCACCATGTACCGTATGTCAAACTGGTTTAAAACAAGTAGAAAGAGTTATCAACTTTATGCATTTGAATTAGTAAAAAATATAAACAAACATTTTTCAAGTTAAAAAGGTGGTACCAAATAAAATACTACTTTAAACTGATCCAACTGTTCACTTTTTCCTGTGTGTGTGTCCTCTCCATGAATCAGCGCCTGCTTCTCGCAGCAAGGTGCCAGTGCAGTCCAGGCTGAAGCTCTTCCTGTGGGCCACTCTGGCTGAGAAAGTGGCTCTCTGCCATGGATGGATCTCCAGACACAGGGCCTCGGTATTCCTCCTGTGCTCTTCACTTCCACACAAGCTCATCTCCAAAACGGGGCAGCCCAAACTCTCCCTCGACTGCACCCGAATCCACCGCAGGACAGCACACGTTTGAGTTCATTGTTGAAGAGTTGAGCAGGAACATGCTGGCCCCCTGAGGTATTCTGCTCTGTTGACAAAGGTAAAGCCCTCTAAATAGTGGCAGTTCAGCGAGCCAATTGTTTCCGGGGGCCTATAGAACAAGCCACAATGCTCAGACCCAGTTACAAGGGAGGCAAAATTAGGTGAAATAACTAGAGCAACCTTTCTTAATCAGACACAGTCAGCTCTTTTCCGTCAACAATCAGCAGCAAAGGAGGTGATGTGAAAAATAGTTTTAGGCATTACGATCAGAAATAGGGGCAAAGCAGCACCTAATGTTTCCATTTCCTAATTTGAGTTGTGTGCATAAAAGTATGGCCTGTTGGTACAGCTGCTTTTGTTGCGTAATCTGACCCAACATGGACAGTCTAACTCAAACTCTCTAGTGCCACCACTAGTTCAAATTTGGATAGCTTTTTGAACCGTAAAACTAAAAAAAGTAAGAAAAGTACAGTACTCCTTTTATTTCTTGGCTCAGTCTGATTCCATATGACATTGATGCTATTTCCACTTCTGAATGACATGTGGACAATTTTGTCTTAACGCTCACCAAACTTGTTATAGTGACCCATTGTGGTCAGGAGATATTTAATTGCTTTTTTTGGTTTTCCAAATCAGTTTGGAAAAATGTACTAAGTTGGCCATGGATTGAGATTTATTTCCAAATGCACTAACATATCTTTACAAAAGTTGGTGTGCACATTAATCAACGTGCTTTGAAGGTACTCCAAAAGTTTTGTGACAGTGCCACATAATGCTCAGTGCAGTTCCCCTAGCGGACAGGATATATATGCTTTTTTTTTTTTTTTTGCTTACAACTATCAGTTCGTCATAAAATTTTGCGTAGGTCATCATTCCATAATCCTGACCACACAGCATTGTTTGGCAACAGCGCCACCAAATGATCAAAGTTTATACACCATTTAATAGGACTAAAACTATTTGAATTTATTTTAGTTTATTTTGCCTACAATCCCGTCGAAATAAACAGATGTGTCACCCACTTAAGCTTTGGCTAGTAAAAGCTTGGCACCTATCACTGCTTTCACACATCAGTTACCCCTTTTTAAAAATTCTACCAAAATAAACAACAAATCTCGACTATATCCCAGTGATTTAAATCAGGCAGATGGTGGCCACTTTGAATACATGCAAGAAAAGAAATTAAAGCTTTTTGTGTCACTTACTTAAAGAAATATTGTGTAATCAAATCATTTCGGTATTTCTTAATAAATCTGATTTTATTATTGATGATGAATAAACGGTCTCATTTTTATAAACTGCATCTATTTGACTAAATCAAAGATTAGTGTTTTGTGAGCATGCAACGCTATCCCCACTCAACACTGAGGAAGTCACAGTTCAACTAAAATGATTCATGTGGTGATAAAATTAATTTTATTGAAGAAAAAAAGTTGGTACAGCGAAGCAGTGGGTAGTGCAACTGCCTTTCGGCGGATTTCCTGAAAAACTTGCTTGAGATTAATGGAAGACTTGAAATTTGAGAGAGGACGGTGATGGAATGCGTTCATTTTCTTCAAATAATTAGAGACAGACCCTGTGGCCCTAATCAGGACTAAGCAGACAAATATAAAAGATGCAATCATTTAAATATTTCCGTTGTGTTTTGATTTCATGATCTCAACTATATCATACAAATTTGTGTACAGACTGGTGCTCTTAAAATTAATTAAAAACCGCTTTATGTTCTGAAATGCAAGGGGCATATTAAAGTAAGTACACTAAAAACAAATTCATTGAGTTTTTACCAAAGGTGAGTGTAGAAATCGATAATAATACACACAGTGTCTGGATTTCTGCAGAGAGCATCCTGTTCCGGAGCTTGAGTCCTTCAAGGTTATAAAGCTAATGGGGATTTCATAGTCTTCTGAAGATCAAGAACAAACTCGATTTTGCTGACCAGCCCTTCATCGTGTCTTCCAAAATGTTGGCATCTTTCCCAAAAGGACATAAGCCATGCAGGAAAGTCAATGTTTGCAACTGCTTGTTGGAAAACAAAAATAAAGCAAATTATGGCTATAATTTCTTACTCTATTTGTTATTTAACTATAACTATTTACTGTATTTATTATAAGAGCGTAAACCAAATGGGGAGGGAACACGTGTATCCCGCATGTGTTTAATTTGTATATCTTTATATATTTAATTAATTTGGGAGGATGTTACGCCGTGTTCTTTCGTCGTTTTCTGCAGTGTTCTCAGCAGATGGCAGCAGATTTCCGCTATGGCGCTCATGGGAGCTGTCTATAGTGCTGAACCTGCGTCTCTCTGCGCGAGTACAAATATATCAATAGAGATAATACACATTTTAAGACAGTCAACAAATCATCATTAGTGGCTTGATCAGATACATTTAAATAATACATTTTACATTTCTAAATTTACATTCAAATATTGTCAGTATATAATCATACAGAATCGCATGCATCTACCAGGATTTTATTTTACGGTACAGATTTTTAATAAATATACTGTACAACATATTCTGAAAAATATGGTATTTATCTTATGTAACTTTTAAAATAAGTATATTGTGCAGTACAATATAATTTACTGCAATACAAAACGGAGTAGGTTACATTGCAATAATCAAACATGTAAAAATCTGCCAAAATAAACCAAGTTTATCTGAGCAAATGTATCATGATATATTACGTTTCCTAAATCAAACAACTGCTCCATTTGCTGAACAAAATACTTTAGTTCTGCACAATATAGTTTTTACAAACGTACTAAACTCAAGGGCCGCTGGCTGTCAGTGCGTAATGGCAACCGCATGAAGAAAAGAAACCGTGCAACTGATTGCGCGCGCAACAGGGGGAACCACAGCTGTGGTTACAAAATCACAAAAACATACTGTACCAGAATTTTTTGCGTCAAAAGGACAACTTTGTCGTGCTTTACATCTTTCATGGCTTCTCCACAAAGTGCGCGCGCAAGCCTCTGACGCACTTAGCACGACTCGTATAAATGAATTCTGCTCGTCACTGGGCGCCAATGATCGCTGCTCGCGCGCGCGGCACTTCCTGCGCCCGGACCCCGCCATGCATCTTCAGAGCTGCGAGGTTACCGGTGCGACGGACTCTTTCTGAAGCACCATGGAGAGCTACAACAACACCACAGAAACCCAAGACTGGAGCGGGAACGCCACGAGTGTCACCGAAGTTCCTCTGAGTTACCAAATAATCGGCTCGCTTTTTCTGGCCGCCTTAATACTGTTTGCCATTTTGGGAAACGCGTGTGTCATCGCCGCTATCGTTTTGGAGAGATCTCTTCAGAACGTCGCCAACTATCTTATCGGCTCCCTTGCTGTCACAGACCTCATGGTGTCGGTGCTGGTGCTCCCCATGGCTGCGCTCTATCAGGTTCTGAATAAATGGACTTTGGGGCAGGAGATGTGCGATATATTCATGTCTCTAGACGTGTTGTGCTGCACTTCATCCATCCTGCACCTGTGCGCAATCGCTTTGGATAGGTACTGGGCCATCACCGATCCCATAGACTATGTGAATAAGAGGACGCCGAAACGAGCCGCGATCCTGATCAGTCTCACTTGGCTCATAGGATTTTCCATTTCGATTCCGCCCATGTTGGGTTGGAGGAAACCGGAGGACCGAGCGGATCCCGATGCGTGCACAATTAGCCAAGATCACGGCTACACCATCTACTCAACTTTTGGGGCTTTCTACATTCCCCTGTTCCTCATGCTTGTCCTCTACGGGCGGATATTCCGAGCGGCGAGGTTTCGCATACGGAAAACGGTGAGAAAAACTGAAAAAGCGAAAGTCGCGGACAAATGTTTGGCGGTCTCCCCCGCGCTCTTCCCGCGAAAAGCAAACGGCGAGGTGGGCAAAACCTGGAGGCGCACCGTGGAGCCGTGCACAAACGGCGCGCTCCGACACTCGGACGACGGAGAGTCTTTCGAGATCACAGAAGTTCAGAGCATTTCCAAAAACCACTTGAGCCTCCCCAACAACCCCCAGCAGTGCTTTGAGAACCGAAACGAGAAGAGCACAGACGTCAAGCGCAAAGTGGCTCTAGCCAGAGAGCGCAAGACAGTCAAGACTCTGGGAATCATTATGGGCACGTTCATTTTCTGCTGGCTGCCCTTTTTCATCGTGGCGCTTGTTTTGCCTTTCTGCGAGGACTGTTTCATGCCAGAGTGGCTGCGCGCTGTCATTAACTGGCTCGGATACTCCAACTCACTTTTGAACCCTGTCATATATGCGTACTTTAACAAAGACTTCCAGAACGCCTTTAAGAAGATCTTAAAATGCAAATGCATTAGACAGTGATGGAAGCTATACAGTAGAGAATGATTGTTAACCACTAATGCATCCATACCAAGAGACCCAGAGCAGGACAGGAACAGCACAAGACCTCGTTTGTTTATTTCTCAGTGAACTTTATCTGATTCCATCACATAACAATGTGCATTTAGCCTTCGAAAGGATGGTTTCAGATCACAACAGGACTGTTCAACAATCATGTCCTTAATTAAAGTAAACAAGCAAATCTGCTTTGAGGTGTAAAGAAAGGCAACCCAAGAGAGGGTTGTAAGCACACAGAGGACCAGCAGAAACTATGTAGAACACGTAATGTGAACTCACTCATCATCATTTCTATATATTTTCAACAGAGTTTTCTTATATAATATGGACTGAGATGGAATACCTTGAAATAAAACATAAATCTAGATCACAACAAAGGACTGCTCATTGCATGCATGCCGTGGTGGAGGTGGTGCTGTTTATAATTAAAACAGAGGGTGACAAATCTATGGGAGATTTATAAATTCCATAACTAAGTATAGTTTAGATATAAAGACTTCGGTGATCAGGTCCTGACTCAATGTGGTCTATAAAATCTTCTTTCAAAAATTGTAGTTGTGTAACTCTGGCATCCATTTGCCCACTGGTCTCTGATCAAGGCTTTATAATAACTGTACATCAGTGGTTACACAGTATCTGGAGTATGTTGTTTGTGCACAAAATGGTTACATCATTTAGGATCATTTTAAATGGATAACGTCCGCCAAATATACAACGTAAGTTATTATACAAAGTTTAGCATTTTATACAGAGTTCGGAGCCTGAAAATGCTGTCAGAAATGTACTTTTTAAATATCATAAGTTCAGGCTCTTGCATAGTTCTCTGGACCTCTATGAAGAGGTGGCTTTCTGTGATTAAGTAGAGAAAAGGAGCTAAATATATATTTTATATATTAACGGTATATATTTTTTAAAGATTCATTAAAGACAGCTAATGAGCTCCCACAGCAGGTAAAACTGCACACAGGCCAGTTCCTAGACCATGACAATAGCTGTGGTGAAAATTGTGTAACTGGAAGTCCTTCATGCTGACCACAAAACTTTACTAACACATTTGTACACAATTTTTCTCAGAGGGCAATTAGATAAAACACTAACAAACAATCAGAATCTTTATAAAAGCGCTTATAATAGAGCAAAACAGTAGGATAAACAAAATAAAGACAACTCTGTTCATTCTCTGGAAATCTCAATTTCCAGTTATCAATATTTAGGCCGAACTATTATAAAGAACAGAGCCATTATTCATTATACATTTTGAAATAAGTTAGAGTAACTTGACTGGCCTCTGCTTTTTAAGGGTCACGGGTGCACCAGCACATCTCCATCTCCAGTGCACTTCGGGTGAAAGATGGATGTACACTCTGGACAGGTCACTAGTTCATCACAGAGACCCTATAGGGAACCTGATGCACGTTTATGGTGGGGATAAAAATGAAAAAAATACAAGGTTCGGGCAGAACATGCAATGAGTGGACGTCTCTCAGGAAGCCACTGGTTGGTCTCAAACCAGTAACCTACTTAATAAAAGGATGCTGTGCAACTGTGCGCCACAGTGCTACCCGAGAAACAGTAAATAATGAAAAACTCCCGAATTATATTATATGAGCTAAAAATAAAAACTAATTAATTAAGCAAATTAGATTTGTTTTAATAGTTTACACAATAAGTGAAAAAATTTTTTTTTAACTGATTAAAAAAAAACATAATATATAAAATGTAAACTCAACTAATTAACTTTTTACCAAAACACAATAGAATGAACTATAATTAAACTTGTGTTTAAATGACTTATGTTCAGGAAACTTGGTGTTTGTTGCATAAACCTAAAACAGACACACAGTTTTGACCAGATATATCTTTGTTTTGTTGGTGAACATCACTAAAACATAAGTAGCTGGCAAATTTATTCTAATTGTTTCCAGAAATTCAAGATAGTTCTAATAGAATCAGATTCAAATATATGTCCAGAAAGTTGCAGGATATGAAAGAATGGCTTTTTTGAACTCCCCTCTTTAATCAGGCAAGTTGAGGTAGACGTGGAGAAGTTATGAAAACAAGCAGCTTTGCTTTTAAAATATGTGTTTAACTGAAAAAATATTCATTGCTGCCTATCATTTATCTATGCAGTGAACTGATGGACAACTGTTGCATCCACAACAAAACCCTCTGGAGCAATCTTGGTGCTGCTTTTGCCTAAATATTTTCTTATTTACAAATTCAGCTTAGATAATGTAACTTTATATAAAAATAAACTCACATTGGCACTGAACTCACATCTGCACTGGCAAAAACCATTAAACCAAATCAGTTTTGTTTGAAAGATTCAAGTCAGACATGTTTTGATTTGTAATAAAATCTAGTTAAACTGCACAGCGCTGTACTTTCTTGAGTGCAGATCAGTAGCTCTGTGAATAAATGTATTAGAGGGATTTTTAGTTAGATTTTAATGTTTGATTTCCCCAAGTGAGTGAAAAGAAAATCAAATGAAACAACTTCCTAAGAGAGATTGAAAAAAGAATGAATCAAAGTTACAAGAATTTGGCCTTATATAGACACCACAGTTCCCAGAGCACCACTTTCGACTGTTGTATCTCTCCTGGGATTGACTAACTATGAAAATAGCTGCTGGTTAGTGTTTGCAGCTATTGTTTATTCTTCTGTGGAATTTTATTGCTCAAAATTTTTGCTCTGTTTTTGATTGTAAACCCTGAGCTGGTGCTTCTTTCCACCTCATATTGCAGGTAAGCAGTAATTAACGAATCCTAAAGCGAGTGATAATAACTTAAAACATTAACTTTCATTAGTTTTTAAGCATTTATTATTTATTTATTAATAATATCAGCATTTTAAACAAAATACTCTTCATCTTACTCTGGGACAGAACTTGGTTTGAACGTCTACAGCTGAACTTCATTAATATTCACACCGCCCTTGTGTCAAACGCTCCTTAATTTGATAAACTGCCTCGTGTCATGGAGGCAGTAATGAGAGAGAAGGAACACTGTATAAAGAACTATGTACACTTTTATTAACTCCCTTAAAAGGCAGCTTAACTGAAGAATAATGTCTCTTCAATGGATCAGAACTCAGTGTTGTAAATAGTCAGATAGACAGCAGGAAGCAGCAGAAGCCAGATGTCTTCAGCGGATGATGACGGTAGGTGAGTAACAGGTAGGCAGATTTTACGAGTTGTTCGCAGGAGTAGACAGAGAGATGGAGAACCAAGAAGAAACACAAGGAGTACAGGAGATCCAAGAAGGCAGGAATCAATCATGGAGAGTCAGGAGGCATGAACCGTAGGACTGACAGTGAGAAAAAAGAAATGACCACTGACTGAGTGAAAAGGTAACAAGTAGATTAGACACAGGTCTAGTGCATGATTGACTAAGTGAGAAGTGCAACGGGAAAACGAAAGAGGGAGACAGAAAACAAACACAGATCTTTACTGGGTCAACGTTCACAAATACTCAACCACATCTTCAGCTGTTTTCGCTTTCGATTTAGCCTTTCGTGGACCCTTAGCATGTGATGAATAAGGATATTAGACATGCAGGAAAAGTTCCTAGAATTCAGTTCGCCCAAGGCACAAGACCATTTCCTGTGAGGCACACTGCCACACTGCATTGAGACAGTCTGAGAACAAATCAGTCTGGATGTTCTTAGATAAACATCCTAGTATCCTAAAAAGAGAGTTTTATATTAGTTATGAAGTAAAGGCCGTGTGGATACGCTTTGATTCTAAAAAGCTAATAAAGCGAGAAAATGATACATTATTATCCTCCTTAACATCAAGTTTGGTTTGTCCCCCAAACCAAAAAAAAAACATTTCTTGACCGTAACAAAAATCCAGATAGATGCATTGTTTGAATCCAATTTATTGCATCGATCAATTGTTTCTTTTATACAGACTCTTTGCTGAAATTAGGAAGGCATGTGATGGAAAAGTGACAATAGACAGAGGCATGGACTGGCGTGCTGAGATTCCCTAAACCAGAGTTATGACTCTGTATTTCAGCAAGACAATGTCCCAAAACGCCCGAAATGGGAGTGACTCAAGAAGAAGAACGTTTATGAAACCTTTCAAAAAGAAATGGGCCAAAATTTATGCAAAGATGTCGGCCATTTACAAATAATGTGTCAAAAAAACCTGCAAGAAACCAACTTTTGTGAGAGGGGTCAAATATTTGAAGAGTTTGGTTTCGAAACACAGTAAACAGCAGTTTTTTGGGGGTTCAATGCCACCATGAAAAGCTTCAGTGACAATGTTGTGGCCTGTCAATGGGTAGCATATTGCTGCTGTGTGACTCCTTTTTGTCAAAGCACAGCAAGCACCAGTTTGTCACCAGTCTCAGTAAGTGTTTTATCGTATAAAGTGATTGTGAGAGAACATTTTAAATCATTATATTTAGTCTTATTTTTGTTTAATCTAAATGTCTAATTATTGAAATGAATGTAACTGAGAAAACTAATACGTCAGGGGAAGTGACATTCAACTTGAAATTCAAAAGACATAAAGATTAGTCGCTGAATTTGTTTGTTCTCTTTTTCTACCTTCTCTTCGGGCAACCATGACCCATGCTGTAGTAAATAAACACTGCTTGTGCTGTGTTCCTGTTTACACTGGTTTCAGTATCGTTACTTAATGAGAGAAGAAAAGTTCTACGACACGAGATTAAGCAAATTATTTCAATGAGCCTAGCCTTGTTTTGTCTGCTGGAAGGGGATCTTATAACTGGATTTCTGAACTTTCTGTGCAGCACTAGGTGAGTTCACTCATAATAATTAACATTTTACATAAATATTGTTAACAAACGGCGCATCAATGAATGAGTTGAATGGAATGTTGAATATGCAACAAAATAAATCCAGCTGACTTTTGTAGCGAGCTGGGGGGACTTGCCATAAGTATAACTTGCTTTTATTTGTTATTTACCTTTTATTTACCTCAAAATAACCAAAAACTGATTGTATGGTATTTAAGGGAAAATCCAAAGTGTCTGTTTAATAAATGTTTTAAATCAATAAGGGAATTTGATTTTTATTTTATTAGATACACTTTAAGATCTATTACAGTTTGAAACATATATTAATATTATTTATACAAACCCTTTCTAGACAAATACCTTTTTCCAATCAACATTTATTAATTTATAGCTTTTTTTGAACCAAGCTCTTCATTTATTTCACTCTATATCACTTTATATAAGCAAATAATTTTTATTAAACTAATTTTCCAGATTTTTCTTTGGTACCATACTGTTGCAATAGACCTACATTGGGCACAAAGGAGGTCAAATACTTCATTCAATCTCTGTGTATTATTTAGAAAGCTCCCCCACTTCAGTGACATTTTCAATGCTTCAAGTCAGTGGGCGCATGTGCAGTGTGATGGGAAGCCAACGGGGCAGAAATGTTATTCAGATAACATCCTAAGGCTCATTTCATATTCAACCTTGGCAAAACATAAATGTCATGGAGCATATAAATAGAAAAATCTGAGCGTAATGCTATGATTTCCCTCAAATTCACTCACTGATGATGAAGACAACTGAAGAAGTGGCAGTGATAGCTTTGAGAGCTTGACAAAGGATATTGTGAATGATATTAACTCACAATAACGTCCCCAAAATAATATTGCTGTCTCACTGCATAAACTAATTTTACACATTTTAACATTTTTGACATTTCCCACTAGCACAGATGGCAGCGGTCTTGCCCTCATGTCATGGTTATAAATGACCAGCCACTAACTATGTCTTGATTGGAAAATATGGAGGAAGGTGCAATGTATATTCCTCCCACTCCCATCCGGGAGAAATTGAAGTGGCCATGAGCAACATAACAAAGGTCATTCTGCCCTTCATGCAAATATTTGTAAGATCAAGTGACGAAGTGAACCATAGTTTTAAACGTGCTCTCAATTCCCCAAATAATCAGATAATTCAGACACAACTGCTGTTTTGTTATACTTTTTTTGCATAGTTGAAGAAATAGTTATATATTACAGACAGAGTAATATCTATTATTACAAAATATAAGTTCGGAAATATCATTAAAGCTCTGTTTCCTGAAATCTAAAAAAACAAACATGACCCCAAACATAAAATTAAACACAATTTTCAAATTGATCCATTCACATATATTTTTTTTCAAATGGATTAAACAAAAAAGGTTATATGTATTTATTTGTATTTGATCTTGTATTATTTTAGAAGAATGCCAGTTTATACTTATTTCCACTCGTAAATACATTCTAGCTTGTAGCTCGTAAATACATTAAGTACTTCCTGAAAAAATACTTAAAGTCAAAAACCTAAATTGCAAGCTCAGGGTTTACACTCTAAAAAGTACATGTTTGTTTGAATGGATTAATTTTATCACTGAAAAAATTCAAATCTTAATTAATAAATACACCTTAAATACATGTTAATGGCCTTCTTTACATTTTTAAAAAATTTCTCATGGAAGGTAAAATAACCTTTTGAATTATAGTAGAAAAAGCATAATAAAAAATGAGCAAAGTAAAGCAAAATAAAAACAACAAAAAAGAATTTAGCAAAAAAAAACAAAAAAAAAAAAACACAAAACACACCGAAGCATGAAACAAAATAAAACTAAACAAAAGAAAAGAAAGCAAAAAAAAAAAACAAAACAAATTAAAAAAGCAAAGCAAACACCAAAACAGAAACCAAAACAAATCGTGAAATAAAATTAAAATAAGCAAAAAAAATGAAATAAAGCAGAAGAGCAAAAAAAATAAATAATAATAAAATTAAGCAAAGCAAAAAACAAAACAAAACCAGGAAAAAATAATAAAAACTAAAGAGAAAAAGGAAAGTTTTTTTCCACATCTTTCTGATATTCATGAAATATTTCAGGTCTAAAAGTATTTTAATGCTGCAATAAACCAGGGTGTTTTCTGTAACTTTGGTTATGAACTTATATATTTTTTTCAGCCGTTGTTTGCCGACATTTCAGTTTCTTAGCTACAGAAAGTAATATTTTATTCCACTCATCTTGAACTTTCATCAATAAGCTGTGGTGTGGATCTATTATTAACCATTTAATGGCTAAATAACAATAACATGATAATGTCTGATATTGTATGTTTTCATCTTTTTTAGATGTATTTTCATATAAGTTAACCTAAATTATAACTTAAATTTGGCTATCCGTACAATGATCCACATTTTGTGAATACATTCAGAGTATATTTTCCAATGGTTTTAAAAAGAATAAAATCAAAGTTTAAAAAAAGTATGATCACAACAAGATTTTGAAACCCCACCGGCATGTTTCGATGAAACAAAAGGTATGTCAGTTTTTATTGTTCTACATTAAATGCACTCAGTGTAAACCAAAGGCTCTATGCTTGATTTAAGCCCTAAAAGGACTCTGAGTAGCTAGCATTCTTATACACTTTGAAGGATGTTTTAACATTTGAATACCGATTTTCTGAAATGTAAATCTTCCTGGCTCCTTTAATCGGCTTCTTTTCATGTTGATTGAACTGAAATAAACAGACCATGACGAATACAAGAAGAAAAAAACTGCAAAAAGCAAAAAAATAGCAATTTCCATCTTGTTTTAATTCCTATACAGAGATTAGCCGAGGGGCAGGGTAATGCCAGTGTGAGATTGGCTGTGAGTCACCTCTTCAGACACACTCGCACATGCACAAACCTCCCATGTGTCTCGCTCTACTTGACTCTGGGCCAAGAGACATGAACTCTTCGTTACAATTATTTCGAATGAACATTTGCTCAGCCATCGTTGACTTGAGATCAGAGTTAACAAAGTCTGTAAGCAAAAAAAACCCTTACAGCCAAATGTCACGTGGAATTCCAGAGAAAAATACTCTAAATGTAAGCGTTTGGAAAGTGGTCGTGTGAAATAGAGACAATTTTGTCACATTTAAAGCCCCCTGGGCCATAAACTCTATGTGTTTTGTGACTTTTCGGTTTTGTCTGAGCTGGACAGTTTGTATTGCTCTACTAGTGACTCCGTTAAACGCATAATTCCATTAGCTTCCTTTCCCACATCTGACCCATGGTATGAGGCATTTCTAATTCAGCTGAGCCTCTGACTGTCACTGGCCTGTAGCACATTCCAGGAAGCTTTTCCTTTCCATCTCAGCTCTCCAGACTTCAGAATGTGGGGCAGAGAAGAGGCGTATAGCCGATGAAAGAAATAAAAAATCACTGCATGCCATGCTCCTCGCAACATTTGGATGTATTTGCTCATATCATTTTTCAATGATGTGTATTTAGGATTTCACAAAATAGGTCATGCACTGGATGACGTGAGCTGGGGACTCTTGTGAAGCTAACCAGGAATATTATGCAAGAACAGAGCAAAAACACCTCTGGAGCACATTTTACCAACCCCATGTTATGTTAAACAGCTTGATCTTGGATTCATCAAACCACAAAATATTTAACTAGCGATGAAGTCTTGTATCATTCATCGACAATCTTACGGCAGCATGCACTTCCGCTTTCTTGTGCATGGCACACTGCAGGCCCAACAGGAGTCCAATGCCTGTGGGCAAATGATCAAAATATCTGACCACCATTAAATATCTGAATACCACCATCAGTGCAGAGCTCCTGCTGCCATTTTTCACCATCCCAGTTTCCATTTCTGTCCAGACTTTTCCAGGGGAATATCAAGGTCCTGCTGGTTTAATCTTACCATGACAAGGAATTGTCATTCTCATCCTCATCTTTGTAGCAGAGTTTGACCGTTTCTCACCAGGTCTTAAGCCTCCTACACAGCTGTTTCTGTTTCAGTTCACGACTGGGTTTCAACCTTTGTGTGATGTTTGGAATGATTAGTTGATCATACACCTGACTCAACCAAAAAAATCCTTGACATTCTAACCTAGTTAAAAATCACTTGTAAGTAAATCAGATACATAACCCTTCAAAGTCCCTGCACGCACCGGTGCATGTGCCAATCACACCAGCTGTTTTGAATAAAGTAATTTTTAATCTCAAATATAACGTCTAGATTAAAAAATGGTAATAGTTTTAAGTTATGACATATTTTAAGGTAATTCAAATAAAAATATGAGAAAACATGAGATCATCTTTCAGTTAAATTTTACAGACCCCAAATCGGTGCCATCTAGTGGTGAAAAGAAGGGATAACCCTTGGAAGTACATGACCTGTGATATGGCTTGTGTTTTTCAAAGTTCTGGCACAAAACAAAGCACAATGGCACAAAAAGCGCTGGGAACAGTGTACAAGGTTTTGCAAAAGTTGGTTTATTTTTTTTATAAAATTTCCACATTGTATTGACCTTGTATTTGCTTTAATGCTTTGATGGTTTAATTTTTATTTTGTCTCAACACTTTAGATTTTTGGTATTAAATATAAAAGTTAGGGCGGCACGGTGGCGAAGCTAGCACTGTGGCCTTCCAGTTAGATGGTTGCCGGTTCGAGGTTCGCTGGTGACCTTCCTGGAAGGAGTTTGCATGTTCTCCCTGTGCTTGCGTGGGTTTCCTCCGGGTACTCCGGTTTCCCCCACAATTTCAAAAACATGTGGTTAGGTTAATTGAATAATCTAAATTCCCCTTAGGTGAATGTTGCCCTGTGATGGACTGGCGACCTGTCCAGGGTGTACTCTCGCCTCTCGCCCAATGTGTGCTGGAGATAGGCACCGGCAGACCCCTGTGACCCCGAAAGGGAATAAGCGGGTTTGAAAATTATTGAATATAAAAATTGACATTTGTGCAACATATAATAGGGAGTTTTTATCAGCGTTATTTTTATCAGCGTTATTTCAGGATTATTGTGGTGAGGTTGTACTAAAAACATATTTCAAGTATTGTAACAAAAAATGGTGTTAAAGATAAATTATCAGAGCAAATTATAAAGTAGTAACAAATACCCAAGATGGCTAATTGTTCTTAATCACAGATTTTTAATAATAACATTTAGTTTTATTGAACAATGTCTATCCTAATTTAAAAGGCATTCAATAGCAAAACAATGATCTCTTTAAATAAAATAAATCAAACAATTAATGAAATGGACATGTAAGTATTGTATAAAATACTAATAATCTTCCAACAAATATTATACATAAAAAAACACAATAACTAGATGTTAATTGAGAGTTGGAGCTAAACACCACTTGAATTTTAAACACATACTGCCCCAGGCATGAAATCCTGCATCCTATTCTATTACACTCCTTGAGTTAATTAATGAAGTGTTATTCTCATTTAAACCCAATATTTCAACTTCTTCTCTCATGTTGACTTACTAAGACAGTGTACAGTCTTTAATTAAATGCTAATACATTTAAATTGTCTATACATGGGATACATGGGAAACGCTGCACTTTATTAGAGCAGACCCTCGCAGTGCGGAGAAATGTCTGTGGCTTAAGCTGTGTCCTTTTCCGCCCTATTCATAAAAAAATAATAATACACAGCTATTTGGGCACTTGTGGCCAGTGTTGAGAGCTGTGCGAGTCGTCATGGAGATGTACCAAAGCGTGGCGGTTCTGAGGGAGCAATTACCTGATGACATCAAAGCTCTTCAGGAGCACAATAGAAGCATGCAGGACAGACAGGCTTCAAACAAATGAGTCTGAAGATTCCTCTCATTTACATCAAATTTCCCCTCTGTGTCCAGGGAACGCAGTGACGGCAGGATGCTAAGTGTAAACAATGTTTGATTTGCTGCAAATTAGCTCTGTGTTTGTGAATAAGGAAACTTGCCTCATTGCAGAAGTATTCCGAGGAGGCTGGTGATATAGCTCGGCTTTAACAACATGGAGGTTTTTATTAGAGCCGAACAAGTGTAATAACGCTTCTTTACGAGGTAGCTGAACACTCGCCGCCGAGCTCAGCCAGCTGTGAAGAGAGAATTTGTAAAGTGAAACAGGGTGGACGTCTGTGCCTCTCCAACTCAAGTACGTTATGTGAGATGAAAATAGGAAATTTCATTTTGGAAAGCTAAAATGGCATTATGTGTTTGTCTGAAAGAATCACACTCTCAGACCAAATAAAAGTACAAGAGCTGTCACTGGAGCGGTGCCTTTCTGAGAGGTACATTTATTTCTGATTAAGCACCGAGACCTACATGGCTGAGACTTGCAGGTAGTATCATTGAAACCAAAAAGGAGAATTTGTTTTTTTAATAAGGTCTTGTATCATTGATGGGATGTAATAGATGCGCACAATGAATTCCTATGCATGAAAATGTAAATGAATCATTAATAAGCGCCAGCCACTGGCTGATCTATGTTTTTGAACAAATAAACTGGAATAGATTTGGCCACAGATGTAAACATTATTTTATTCATGAATTTGACAGGTTGTATGCATCGGTGGCTGTGTTTTTTATTTTTGTGTGCAGGTGTGGGTTTTTTGCTCAAATATAATTTTTGTGCGCATGATTTAATACCATAGCCTTCCAGTTTGAAGATTGCCTTGAGGCTACTTCCTGAAAGGAGTTTGCATGTTCTCTCCGTGCTTGCGTGGGTTTCCTCCGGGTACTCCGGTTTCCCCCCCATCTCAAAACCTTCCGTCAAGTTAAATGAATAATCTAAATGCCCTTTAGGTGTGAATGTTGGAGTTGCCCTGTGATGGATTTGCGACCTGTCCCAGGTGTACCCTCGCCTCTCGCCCAAAGTGAGCTGGAGAAAGGGCACCAGCAGACCCATGTGACCCCAAGAGGGATTAAGCAGATTAGAATGATTAAGAATTAAAGATTCACGTATGTGCATTAATACATAATGAAGTGCACACTAAATGTCATGTTTTTAAGCATTTGCTTATAATGTGTTAGGAATAGTGAATGACTGCACAGCGGCAGCTCAAGGGTTAACAGACTCATTTATTCAAAATGACAAAGTACAACATAAAAGCTCCACGAGGGGAGAAAACCTTGCATAACTAAAAACACTCTCAGAAACGCAGAAATTCAACACAAACTGAAAGGTACATTTGGAGCATGTTTTTCATCATACAATGTGGCATGGTTTGGGGGGATCTTGATTGATGTGTTTTGGACCAATTATTTGGTAGAAAAGAAACAAAAAAAAACACCAAGACACCCAGTGTTCCAGATACCAGTGCTCCATAAAGACACCAGAGTGCTCACAGTTGTCCGGACATGTCCATTTCCGGACAAAATGATGAAAATGTTTCATTTTGGTTTTGACTGAGGTAAATTTGTGATTAAATATTTATTAAATCAGCATTCTGTGGATACAAGATCATCCACACCCCTGACGCTCCAGTTAAAAAAATCTTCCCCACCCCAGAAACCTGCTCTGATGCAGGCTGTACATTTACTTGGATGGCTCACAAATGGATAAGTGTATCTCGGATGGTTGTAAAGAAATGGGAACTAATGATAATTTAAAGAAACAATACTAAATATGTTTGAGCTTTGCCCTGGATGAATGTATTTCTGGAAATGACATTAAAGGTCGAGTGGCTGGAATACTGTGAGTCTAGGTTACAACATGAAACATGAGAAAAACTAAGACTTAAGAAAGCTAAGGAGGGAACCAGCAAAATCTGCACTCTTTTTAAAATAAGGATTCACAGGAACCAGCCCCACAGAGGGTCAGATATAAAATAACCCAGTGAGGGAAAGAGGGAGCTCTTAAATAGAACCAGGTGGGGACAGTTACAAGAGAAAGAAAACAATAACAAACAGAGTGGTAAGGACAATAACCCAATGTCTCACAAAAACTTAATAAATTCCCAAGAAAGACCTGAATACATATGATTAAAGAATGGCAAAAAATATATGTAACCTTGCCTGCAATGCTTGTATGTCATTTATACAACCCTCCCACCAGCAAGGGGAGCCCTCACAAGATTTCTAGCTTTCCCTCCAACAGCTGCTTGGCTGGGATTGGCTTGCTTAGCAATTGTTTATATTATAACGCTTAACCTTAGAAGTCTCTGCATGCACCGGAGCGTGTGCCAGTCACAGCGGCTGTTTTATAGTAGGAAAGACGTGATCCACTTATTGTTTCATTTTGATTTCAAATTGAGTGTTTAGGTTTCATAAATGTTATTAGTTTTGATATTTTTGGTTTTTAACCAACATTATAAGCGTTATGACGCGTAGGTTGCCCATATATATTTTTTTTTTTTACAAAAAATAGTTTGCTCTTGAATTTGATTTGTTAGATTTGGACTTTGGAGCTTGATTGTTATCACTTGTCTAGATGAGAGTGATTGTTTCCTGGCTGCTCTGAACGTTGCAGATAAATCTTTTTGCTTGAATGGACTGTTAAAAGGAAAGGGGTTAATCCAGAATAAGGATCACAGGAACACTGCATGGGGGACCTCATTTACATGTATTCCAAGCACAGTATTTCATTATAAATAACACCTTCTTAAGGGTCTTAGTCAAAAGTACAGGATGTGAGTTCAGTTCAGTCAATAATAGAGTCCCAGAGATCACAGTTTCTCTTCACACACTCTTCCTCGGGCCACTTTAACACCGCATTGCTCCCATGGGACCAGTATAGGCAATTACTGAACAAAATGTCACTCTGAGTCCAAATGGTGTCCTTAATAAATGATGTGTTACTTCAAAGTTCATCATTGTTTATCACTATGCAGTGCTGAAGTGTAGTCTCTCACCTTGTATGAGGTGAAAGCCGTATTCAGGGTAATCTAGTGTAAAAGTCACTATTCCGGAGGGCAAGGCTCTATTCAGTGCCTCTTTATTATGTACTGCCCTCATTACAGAAGACCTGAAACATGTGCAGAACTCATTTATAAAACATGAAAGGGTGACCGATCCTATTGATCTCTCGGTCAAACTCATTGCTTTTAATTTGACACTTTACAAGTCTTATTTTGAAAATGGTGGTTTGCAAGTGTTGGCCAGCTACGGGTTTGTGTGTTTCGTTTCAGCCTCAATGAACACACCTCATTTAAATCATCAACACTTAAGCCACGGCTTCGCTAAACAAACTGAAATGTTTGAGTTTGAAATGTTCAAAAAAGAAATGTGTGAAATCTCTTGCATTCACTTAAAATCAATTTAAAGCAGGTTTTAACGTCGGCTCTATCAAATAACTTGTTTTCTATCCTAATATCATTTTTTGGTGTATTATGTTTGCCGTATTATATTTCTGAGAGCTTGTAAAACAGTTGGTAAATTCTGTAATTCAAAACACAGGTATGGGTATCAGATCTGCTTTCACTTGATAAAAATAAATAAATAAAAACATATATATCCACAGGCAAACCAATATAGTTATAAGCACAGCAAAGAACCAGGAAGATTCTATGCATTCTTCTTGCATAGAGAAGGAACACAGTGGGACGTAAGTTCTTGTTCAAGCTGGTGTGATTTTCTTGTAATGACATATTTTTTCATAGTTTGTCTTTATATAATACAGATAAACCAGATGCTACAGGGTTAATTCAAAACTTCTGCAGAAGTACGTCACTTTGCAGGTAGTGAAGAAGGAGAAAGAGGAGATGCATGAGATGGAAAATAAGAAGGAGAAAAAGAAGAAGATGAAGAAGAATAAGCAGAAGGGGAGGAAGAAATGATAAGGAGAAAAAGGAGGAGGAGTAAGAGAAGAAGTAGAGGAGGATGACAAAGAAAAGAAAAGTAGATGGGGACAGAAGAGAAGGAAAAGATCAGTATGAGAAGGAGTATGGAAGACAATGAGAAGAAAAAGAAGAAGAAGAAGAAAAGTAAGGAACAGAAGCAAAAGACCAGTGCCTCACATTGAAGGTAATGAAGAAGGAGAATGGGGAGGAGAAACATAAGAAGGAGAAGGAGAAGAAGAAGAAGAAGGAGGAAGAATAAGGAGAAAGAGGTAGAGAAGGAGCAGAAGAAGATGGGAAAGGAAGAGAAGGAAAAGCTCGGTAGCTCATATTGGAGGTAATGGAGGAGAATCATAAGAAGGACAAGGAGAAGAAGAAAAAGCAGAAGGAAGAGAAGGAAAAGATCAGTACATCACATTGAAGGTAATGAAGAAGGAGAATAAGGAGATAAACAAGGAGGAGAAGAATAAAGATAAAGAAGGCAAAGAAGAATGAAAAGATGGAAAAAAGAAGGAGAAAGAAAAGATCTGTACCTTATTTGTAAGGCAGTGAAGAAGAAAGAGAAGGGGGACTAGGAGGAGTAGAAAAAAGAGAACGAGGAGTAAAAGAAAAAGGAGAAGGAGATGAAGCAAAGGGGGATGGAAAAGAAGATCAGGTCCTTACATGGAAGGCAGTAAAGAAAGAGGAGAAGAATAGAAAGGATGGGGAGAAGAAGGAGGAGAAAACAAAAATAAGATCAGCCCTCACATTGAAGGTAGAAGAAGAAGGAGAAGGAGTAGAACAACAACGATTATTTTTATTAGTAGTAGTAGTAGTATTAGGGTTAGGTCTCAAGGGCACTGATTTCTTTTTGCCTCACTAAAAGTAGAAAGATTGAACACATGCATATTAATATCATCTTAACACTCTGTCAGAGATGAGTAATGAGCCCTGCTTTATAACAAGTATGTTCTGAAAGGGCTCTGGCAGCACGCCACTGTGAGCTTAATACCCCCAGAGCACCATCACACACACCTCACATACCTGCCTCGACAACAGTATCGCTTTTATACTCCCTGATATTTGCTACTTTCATCCAACAGTGTGACCTGCGTGATGCAGCAAAAATCCCCCTTAATCCTCCCGTATCAATTCCTGCATTTTTACAAAGAGTGATAATTAACCCAGCACCACAATGCTAATTTCCCCTCTATAATCCTGTTGTTGTAAGTCAATGTTTTGTTCTGCATAAAACTGATAAGCTAATAAAGTTTGTTGCCGGGAGTTTCAAACGAATTTTAGCTTCAATTTTTGTTTAATGTAAAACGTAGCAGATTAATGTCACATTCTGTTCTAACATGTCTTTGATCTGTAAAAGCTTCTGCGCTATATTAACCTGCAAGCCAGCGTGTCTATATATACACAGGATCAGCACGACTATTAAAAGGGACAAACTTGTTTGTTTTTGGCAGATTCTTATTCATCTCATTCAGGTTTCTCAAGCTTTTGGATGAAATAATGGTCATCAAAGTGCAGAATTCCGTAAATCAGACCATTGCAAAAATATCATTATGTTTTCAAAGCTTAATATGTCATGTTTTATTACATAATATGTCATTGTTACGAGATAATGCCATTTTAATTCGATAATTATGACGTTTTTATGAGATAATTTAATCATTTTTACGACATGATTATGTCAGGTAATTTTGTCGTTTTTCTTCTCCTCCTCTTTCACATAATTATCTCATAAAAATAACACAATATCTAGTAAAAATGACAACGATATAAAAAAACATAATTATTTAGTTTTTGGCATCAAATACGTCAGTTATTTATATATGTTTTTTAAAGATTACTTAAAGATATGTAATATGTAGTTTTTATATAGTTTTAACTTAAATTAATATGTAGTTTTTACAAGAAAACATGTAATTTTTAAGAAATAATTATGTTGTTTTTATGGCTTAATATGTATTTCGAAATGATATTTTTACAAGATAATTATGTTGTGTTTACGGCTGTTGTTTTTACGGCTTAGTGTGTTGTTTTTTATGATGATAATTATTAACAATTTTTATGTGATTACATAATTTATAACAATTTGTAATTTTTAAGAGATAATTATGTCGTTTTGGCAACTCAATGTCATTTTTAAAAACTTGGTATGTTTATAATTTACCATTATATTTTACCAAAAGCTGTCTTTAAATGAACATCGCAAAAATATTTATTTTGTGTATAATAGGAGGCTGTAAACATGTAAACTTGCTTAAAGTGATATTTGTGCTTGAGTTCAAATGGGAATTTTCGGTAGAGTGGTTTCTTCACAAGATCTTTGGTTTCATTATACTTCACTGATCAGATTTTCCGTTTGAAGCTGTCGAATTTCACCCCCAGACAATCCCATGATCGTTACGGTATTCTCTGGGAATCTGTTCGCATTCATTTGTTCCCTTCCCTGCTCTGTTCCGAGTCACTGGGTCTTGTTCGCTGTTCTTTGTAGTCTATCTTTCAACAGGCACGAATCCCCCCTGCAAGTTCCATTGCCTCGAGCTCAGAAACACAGAGCCTTAAAGGTGGCAGACAGCGAGGAACTCTGGGTAAAAGAAATGATGCTCTATCTCAAAGAGGGCAGAGGACAGAGAGAGGGAGACAGAGAGATTGACAGAGAGAGGAAATGAAGTGCCAGGCCATTTGAGGACTGAGAAAAAAGCCTTTCTGTCAATGCAAATCCTACGCTGATATTTCCTGCTTCTGAGCTGCTGAAAACATTCAGGAGTTCAAACTAAACTAAGTTGGAAGTGCAAGATGTAATGCAGGCAGTCGTTTTGCATTCAATCAGATTCAGCGCAGCAGGAGGGAAAATTTAGATTTTCTTTTCATTTTATTCTCATAAAGAAAGCGGAGGTTCATGCTGTGCTGAAACGCCGGCTTAAAGACAGACTATTTGCTCCCCTTATGCATCACAGAGACTTCCAACACAATTTAATTTAGAGGTAATATAAAGATGCACTCATTTGATACTTACTTAATCAATTAAGCTATAATTTGAAGTAATTAGGGGCTGCTAATTAAACGGATGACATGTTGTTCTTTAGTATTCGTCAATAGGCCACTTACACAATTAAGTAACACTCTGAAAGCTTAATCGCAACCGTATTTAACTGAAAAGAAGTAAAAGGCAGTGTGATGTGGGTGTAAAAGGATACGAATGAATGGCTTCACCCCAGAGTTAAAAGAGCCCGCGGCAGATCACCGTTGAAGGCTGTCAAAACTGCACAAGAAAAAAGTGAAGCAGGCTTCCCATTTAGGGCAAAAATACCCAGACCACTCCGAGACAGAAGCACAATAAAAGCCATCAGTCAGAAATCCAATGACATAATGTGCTTCAGCAGCATGAAGACTTTGAAAGCTTTCAGGTAGCTTTGACATGCAATTTCAATTTATTTTAATAATGCAGACAGACGCCGATTTGAATAATTCTTTATAATAATTCAGCAAAAAAACAAGCAATTTTAACATTTATAACCTTGCACAGATGTCACGTTGTTTCCTTCAGCTATGTATTTGATGGGCTTCAAAAGGAAACGTTTCACATTTGAGGAAATGATTTTAACGCATTTATTAGTGGTTTCCTGTTCATCTAATCTTGCTTTCCGAACCTGCTGTGTGTGTGTTTCCGCCACTAAAAACCCATGCTGTTATTGCAGACTTTTTGTCTGTCTGTGTATTTGTTGGATCTGTAAAAGGACTATAAAGTATTATAATTGTGGCAGTTTGAACACAAAGTGACTTATTTATAGCTTATGTACTGATTGAAACCAGAAATGAATGGGAAGAACAGTAAAAAAGATTTAACCATACAATTATAAACCGTCTTTCATTTTGAAAAGAATTATTTTAATCCTGATTTCAATTACACACAAGTGTCAGGGATTCAGTGTGCCAAGTACACACAGATTCCACAGACTCACCTGCAGATGATCACACCATTTACATTTACGCTTTTATCCAAAGCAACTTACATTTGAATGAACATATTTTTTTCTGTCAGTTCTTGCTTTTCCTGGAATTTGAACCCACAACCTTTGTGTTGTTAGCGCAATGCTCTACCAACTGAGCCACAGGAAAACACCAATGAACACATCTCCTATGGTTAAAAGGTTCAGCCCATCTCCACCACGGTTTTCAGACGTATGGTTCATCTCCCCTGACTCTCCATGATCTCAGATCTCCTGTGCATTCTTCAGTTGACCACCCCTGGCACTTCATCCATAACATGTTACTCGCCTCTTTAATCTTGGAGACATCTTGCGTCCACTGTTCTCCTGTCGCTGCTGTAAATAAATAAATTAATTATGAGTTCTCTCTATCCTTGTGACATCCAGATTAATGTCATGCTTAAACACCACACATGCATTTGAATTTATTTCTAAAGATTTGATGATATTTTAAACAATCAAAGTGCACTTTCCAACCAATTTGTTTGAAATATTAAAAATAAACTATCTACATTTCTAATTCATAACACGTAAACATTTTGTTTACACTATATATGTGTACACATGGAATTTGGAGAGACTTTATTTCTTCATTACATTGACAGTTATGAGCACCAAATATTACATGATTACGGGCATTTTTAACTTTAATCTACTTGAATAGTTTTATATACATAATTTTAATTTTGGGATTAAAATGAGCCATTTCTTGTAAAACAAAATCTTTATACGTATTTTATTTCAGAGCCACTGTGACACAAGCGACACGACAGGGACTGTCAAGGACTGTATGCACACTGTACAACAAAACCCAACAAATATTTCACAAAATTTTTATGATAACAGCAATAATATTACTTTTTCCATTTGTACCTGTGATAAAACACAGAATTACTGTTCTGTGCAAAAAACATCCATCACATCTCCAGTACACACATGGCTAAAGGCAGGGCACATGATTTCAGTTCTTTGAAGGCTTTATTTATGGAGAAAACATGCAAATAAACTGGGTTGGCCCTTCAAATCATGCCACCCATTCAGAAACAAATTGGGTACAATAAAATCAGTATGACAATGGTTTGTTTTTGAACAAATGCACCACAGATTTTGAAGCTTCATGGAATACAAGCTGCATCTGTTCGGAAGCTCAGTTTATTGAGGTCATCAACTTTCAAGATTAAGTTTAAAACAGACCAAAAATATTCACGGACACATGGAAATCATAAAGATCTGCATATTGCCTGTTGTTTGCATCATCCGACGCTACTTTCACAATACAACCATGAACAAAGTGGAGCTTTGATCTCGAAAAGCAAATCTCTGCACTCAAATGCCCCCAAGGTCAGCTTATTCACTCAGACCATATCCATTTTTGCAAATTTAAATCTGACTCCAGACTCGTCTCATTTAAATGACCAAAGGCCAGTAATCTCTGATGTGGTGATTCACACATCAACAGCTGAAGGATTAAAATCAATGAACATCGATTCATTGATCCGTCTGTGATGAGAACTTAATCACCACAACAACCTCGCCTTGACGGCTCTTCTGGAAATCATCTGGAGGCATAAACCTGACAAGTGAGATTTTGTTAAAGCCCCGTACATTATGTCAAGGTCCTCTAAACAACATTCTCCATAATGTACTATACCGATCGATCAAGAGCATGTGATCCAGATGAAGAGCCAGTAAACATTTGCAAGGGCTGACAAAACACCTTGCAGCCAGACACGGAGACAGGGTTTGCACAGCAGTAATCAATAAGCTGTCTTCTCTGGAAAAATTAATTCAGAGTTTTTAATATCCCAACCAACACTTTAAATCTTCAAAAAGATGGACCACCTCTAACCTTGGGCATTGCTGAGCCAAATTCGAAAATATGAGATGAAGCTTCATACAAGACAAATATGGCAAGCCACTCTTTTAAATAAGTGACCCATGTAACAATCAACTGCACAGCACTGAAGTAATAATACAGTAAATAAAACGTATTTGGGCTTTTAAGCATGGTTTAGTTGAAATGGCCTGGCAAATTAAAGTTGAAAGAAAATTCGCTTTCCTTCTGTCTTTTGTTTTCATAACCTGTTCACCGGTTATTTGCTCAAGCTTCTGTCACTGTTGTCTAGAAGCGTGAAGACACAGAATCAACCCCTGACATTAGATGGGGTTTAATGAAAGCAGAACTGCACAGGAACACAAGATACACTTCTGACACTTGCTTGTTTACACAAAAGAAGAAAAGAGACTTTATAAACATCAATAGTCTGGGTTTAGTGAACGGGCGAACACAACATGAATCATGTTGGTTCAAGTAGCAAGATCCAGGGATGAAAGCATTATTCCACTGTATGATGAAAGACTGTGGAGTTGGCACCAATTGCCGTAGTTTGAAATTGCTTTCATTTTCGGGCGCCTCAATGACAAATGAAGAAACGCTTCAGTAAAGCAATAGACTTAGAGAGTGGTCATGGGTATTTGGGGAGTTTGTTGGCATACTTGTTCATGTAATTGATACTATTTCAAATATGTGCTTGATGAGACCATCTTATGCTTGATCAGCACCAATTTATGTTTACTGTCACCTTAAAAGAAACGGATAGTTTCATTGGATATCCAGTTCAAACACGTTTACACCTGATATTTAACATGTCGGACCCTTGCATTGCTGACCTCTGTCTAGTCACGAGGCATTACACTTGTGGTCATATGTTAGCAAAATTTTCGATTTCTTGGATATTTTTCTAAAAATATGAATGATAACACGGACAATATTTTTCAGACTCATAGTTAGTGATTGGGTGAAGTCATTTATTGTCACAAACTGTGTGTACAGTTCAAAAATAACAAGCTTTCCAAAGGACCCTGTGAAAAAGATGAGTTTGGCCTAATAATCTTAACAAAAAAACTTATGAGCACGACAGTATATGGCAGCTATAATGTTTAAAATGTGCGTTAAGAATATCCGGATTCAGTTTCTGAAATCTACCTACAGTTCTGTCCTTACATTTTTTTTACTTTTCAAATAGTTGGTAAAACCAGAAAATTAATAAACGAATTTCAAGCAAATAGAAATAAAAAAAACTTGTGATACTTCCTTGTCCTGCATGTTATATGATAACTCTGGTAGACCTACGCACACACACGCACACACGTGTCCACACGTGCTACACAAAACTCACAATCATACAAAAACAACAGGCTGCAGTCAATAACACTGAAGTGCCATTTTTAAAATGAGTACTCAGCATTGAGTTTGCAAAAACCTGCATCGGTTCACGCATCGGTTAATTGGATAAAACAGGAAACATGTATATGTGATCCTGTACATGCTGTAAGGAATCATAAGTCCGTCATTACACTTAGTCTTTGTAAACAATGCAGTGACACCAAGCACAGGGCATGACGACAATGACAAATCCCACCCCCAACGTCCAAGAAACATGTAAACAGAGCTCGCAGCATTTACAAAACAAAAAAGGTGTGCACGAATATCGTAAATGTCACTGACACTGTGAACGAATTTCAGATTGAATTGTAACTTGGTTTTATGATTTAGTCATAGATGATCAAATATGAACATTTATTATATAAATAAATATGTAAACAAACCCTAATTGTATTGTATTGTGGCGTATAATTAAAAATTACAGTGTATATAAAGTGAAAAGCTCTGTTGATGATTGAAATGATAATCACTCCTGGCAAGTTATGCTAAACGTCTTGTTTAAAATGCTTGAATTCAAAAATCTTTCTTTAAAATAGTGTTAAGTGCTGAGACTCCACTTCAGTTCTTTTGATCTGGCAGCTGATAGAAGATAAACTACCATTTCTCTTACATGACAAAACGCAAGCAAAAAAAGAACATCAAGGTCAGCTATGAGACAAATAGCTTTCTGAGTAAAAAACAAATGGTGCCATTGAGCTTCCGAAAAACCAGAAAGAGAAATCTGAAAGATGATTATGCTTCATAACTTTTTCCTGATGCCTTTTAAAGACCCATGGTGAATGTAAAGTCTTGGACAAAGGGAGACGGATCAGTCGGGGCTCAGCGATATTTGGTGAAAAGATCTGGGAATTGTGGATTGGGAATAAGGATTATGGTAATGATATGGTTTGATCATTAAAGGCCCTCAGAAGGTGACATTAAAAATTAATGTTGGCACTGTGGCATGTTTAAGGCTGCGCACATGCCAGAAGACAACTTTAAAGTTTTCTAGGACCGCTTTTGGTCTGGTCGTGGTGTATCTATTAATGCTCATAATTGATTTGCGGCAGCAGTATCACATTTCAGGCTGTGTATCCCACTTCGCCCATGATATCGATGCCACAACAAAACAGTGCCGTTTGTTGTGACCTCAACAGATCAACACGTGAAGATTTCCAAATATTTTAAGTCACTGAACTAGTATTTACATTCTCTCATGTTCATTGTCTGCCCTGCAAGCAAATATCCAATCAGTGAGGGTCTCTTTATGAAAATCAGCCGTTGGTAAAGTTGAGAGCTATGGTGAGGTGCCAATGCCAGCTATAGTTCAACCTGTCGGGAGGGCCAAATCACATCTAATGTCTAGGTGGGATAGGGGCAGCTTAAATCTGGTTATGGCTTAAAAATCTCTGCACGCACCAGTGTGTGCGCCAATCACACCTGCTGTTTTGAATTTATGTAGAAATGACGCATCAATTACAATGTGTGGGTTTCAAAAAGATTATTAGCCTTGAAATTTCTGGTTTTAATAAATATTACAAGAGCTTTTGTAAGAAAATGCATGATCGTCTTTCAGTCTCATTTTACAAATGCAAATTGGTGCCATCAGTGACACCTAGGGGTGAAAAAGAGGTATAGTCCTTGAAAGTACAATACCTGCGATATGGCTTGAATTTTTCAAAGTTCTGGAACAAAAAATGCACAACAGCATATAAAGTTTTAGTGGATTCACCTTTTTTTTGTAAAATTTCACATTATTTTGACTCTTTTCTTTTTGGGGGGATTTATTAATAATTATTTTTGTCTCATCATTTTAGATTTGTGTTATAAACCATAACAACTGTTTGTTCTCAAGTTTTGCAGTAAAAAACAACAAGAATTGTACTTTTTGTAAAATTTCTGGTTTGTTGCGTAATCATGTCTAATGTAAAAAAATACTTGCACACAAAAGAAGCTGGGGTTGTACTAAAATAAAAAAGCAATCAAGCATTGCCATCAAAAACTCTTTTAAAGATCATTTATCAGAGCAAATGGTAAAGTAGCAAAAAATGTTCAGAAAGGTTCCAGACTTCTAAAGGGTAAAAAGCAAATTAGAATTCTGTGAGGGAAAGAGAACTTCACGTTCTGCTGATTCTGAACAGTTGGCATCAAATAAATGATCAGTGCATCAAATGAATGGAAGGTTTATCACAATTTAACAATTAAAGATAGAATAAATCCAGAAAAATGCACTGACGTTTCGAAAAAAACTTAATTATCTTAATCATTAGATGTCAATGTGCTTGGGCACCGGGCCTGCATCCATCTCTGGAAGGATATTCTCCGCAGATGGACCCCAAAGAGATTAAGGTTTGACATATATCAGCCCACACCTACAACTACTCTACGGATTTTCTAAGCTTAATGTCTAGAGACTGGCTGAACCCCTCGAGGACCATAATGTCCTTCTTGAGCCTCTGGTTGGTTTGTTTTTGTCATTGTCATGCTGGAATATTATTTAATGCTATTTTAAACAGTCTGGCAATCAGATTTAATGGCTCTTTCATGTAGCACAAGTCCTGTCAGTCCTAACAGTCCTGTCCCCATGGCAGAATACACCTCCAAAACATAATGATTCCACCACAATATTTGATGGTTGTGATGTGGTTTTTCAGTTCATAGGCAAGGTTCCTCTTCCTCCAAACACAGCTCATGCTAAACAGACTGACTGTGGTTTTATCTGACCACAGAATGTTCACCTACTTCATCTCTGAATCATTCAGATGTTCATGCAAATTAGAGTTCTATCCTTAAAAGCAAACTATGTACTGCAGAAGGGGAAACGAGAATTGAACCCTCTGCAGATACTGAACATTTGGCATCATAAATGATTAGTGCCGTACCCTGTTTCCAAAGCTCTGTGACAATGGACAATTTGGCCTTAAGTGCGGTTTATAGTTGTTTTGACACTTCCGAAACATATTGATTCCACAATGTTTGATTTTCTAAGATTATTTATCCAGAGACTGGCTGTATCACTCGAGGACCTCAATGCGCTTCTTTAGCCACTGGTTTGTTTGTTTTTGGTCATTGTCATGCTGGAATACTCTGAGTTTTTCAGTTTACAGTTCCTCTTCCTCCAAACACAGCTGCTGCTAAACATCTGACCACAAGTTTACCTAGTTCTTCCATGAATCATTCAGATGTTTCCTGACACTATGTGCATGGCAGGATTTCAGTCCTTCATGAAGCAGTGTGTGACATTGGCATCTCCCTCCCTGTTACAAAAAAAATGCTATCCATCTCTTTAGGAACAAAAAATGCTACAAAAATTGAGTGAATTTTCAAAGCTCTACTTCAAAATGACACATGGAACTTTTAAGAGAAAACAATAATTGAAATAAGGCTCAATAAAACCTAGATTTAAAGCACTTTTCTTTACTTTGTGCTGAAGAATTTATTGCCAGCAAATACTGCATTGGCAGCAGTACAAACCAGCAGGCCAGGAATAGAAGATATTTGCCCAGGCCAAACAAACTTCTACAGAAGTACCAGGGAATGTAAGATAAAATGCAAGTAGTGGTATAAATGAACGCATTTTATGTGAACTAGATATTACGCTTGTGGATTGTCTTTGAATAAAGTCTCTGGAAAATACCCCACAGAGTCATGGCTCTAAGCAATAATCAGAAACATGAGTTTTGAGATGATAGTCTCAAAATCTCCCTCAAGAATAACTTGTAAGCTAGATAACCTGAGGCTAACTGGTTGAAATTAAAGTGTGCTTGGATTTGTTTAGTAAAGGAATAATTATTAGTAAAGCTACACTTAAACACACTATAGCCCTGACAGAGCTTGGAAAAATTCAAGAGCATATTAGTTTATAAGGCATTTATGACTAGATGTTTAAAGCTAAAGACCAGTTAATCAAATTAATTCATTCGAAGTGTGTGTCCGTACGCACCTGCTGATTAATTACATGTGGACAGAGTAAATAATTGAAGAACAGGGCTGCTCAAGCAGATTATACGACATGGCATGTGGCTGCCACAAAAGCCTCCTTTGTCAGTATTAGACACTGGTGATAAATGCACATCCTCCATTGAAGACACAGAGAAAGCTGTTTTTAATAAATCATACCGCTTATCATTCTTGCACAAATCATCGTGTTTCAGATAAAAGTCCTGCTTTAAGATGACATTTTTGCTAGCATCCATTTCAAAAGCCTTCCTGAGGATATTAATACTTGCACATTGACTTACTACAAACGTACCTAGAGTCGAAGACAATTTTTCAAAATAAGCCAATTCTTCTAATCAGAAATAAGAAGATTTTCTTTTTAAATTGATGGTTGTCTTTCTTCGAATGAGCTTCAGGCTAAGAAATCCAATATAATGTCAGTTTAGCAAAATGAACCCCTTTATTTAGAAAGGGAAAGACATTAAAAGCTCTTAAAGTTTCTTTCTTGTATTCTTTCACTTTTTCCTCCAGGATGGATATTAGCACAAAGTAAAACTGATAGTTTCCTCAGATCAATTTAAAATGGATAAATTATTAATTTAGAAAGGCAATCTCTACATCTCAAGAATTAATTCCACAGAAGTATTTTTTTCACATTCAGAATGCTTATCTTAGATTGAAAATCTCATAAATCAATGCAGTACTTACAGTATAATACTGACTTTTGAAAAAAAAAAACACCTAAATTAACTAAAGAAAATTCATCCCAAGTGATAAATAATCCCCAGTAGGAGTACACTCGTTATTCCACGTACCGCGGTTGAAATAATTATCTTATTATGTAAAGATATTTTATTTCATGATCATTTTTAATACTTAAACATTTTTGTCTACAGAACGACTTGACCTTGCCTTTAAACAGTTAAACTGTTAACTCTGTGTTTCCATAACCATGTTTTTCCTCAATTATTTTTATTTATCGATGTCTGGGAATAGCCCATATTATTATCATATTTAGGATTGATCGCCAAGCCCAAATATTATGCAGTAAAGGCAACTCACTTGTCTGTAATGTTCGATCTGCTAACTAAGCCTTTGCATAAGAAAATAAATACTTTGTCATTTTGTCAATTCATAATGCGACTCCTCAATATTTTTGCCTCATTTTCCACCACATTGTGATTGTGACGTAAGCAACAAGGTAAATACATTGCCAAAATCTTCCCTCACCAATCTGAATAATTAAATGTGTCCAAAATGAAAGGCATTATATTAAAAGTACTTTCTAAAGGATACAAGCTCTTGATATGGAGTAATACATTGAGGTGTATTTGGCAGTGAGAATGCCTCCTGGGAATTATTCATCAAAGCACATCTTTATCTTGCCTGATAATCAGTGTCCACATGAGACATTCCTCCTTTCATTGAGGTAAACATCCAAGCGTCTGCTTTTAGTAAATCATACTTTTGACACATTAAGATCCGAGAACTAAAACCCTGGAGGAAGGTGTGGTCTTTTAAATGACACTAAACTGAGGAGTCGGGAGGCTGTGGGAAAGACGCAAAGGGCACCTGACAGACCCAGTCACACCAGTGTGAACAGGCAGACGCCAAAACCCCTGATGCTCTTCAGATAAGGCCAAATTCACTTTCTTTTGAATACTGATGTTTAATTAAATAAATACTATTTGTTAAAAACAATAGCCCCACAGTAATCACTGGATGCACTCGAAGCCACTCTCACCCATGTCACTCCTTTAAGCTCACCGTCTGGTCTGCAGCATTACAGCGAACACGTTCTCTCCGTGATCCTCATTCCATCTCAGCATTCTCTCTCCAGGTTCTTGATTCCTTCACTTTTGGTTCTGGTCTCCATCTCAATCTAAACCTGCTATTGTGTACACTACGTAACGCACCATCATCATGGCATTGATGGTCTCCTGCTGATGGCTCCTGGTGATTTCAACGCTGTGTTCCTTACTGTTTAAGGAAAGCAATACTTCTTTAACCAGTTGACTAAATAAACAAAGTGTTTCCTAATCCTGGTTTCCCTTTGTGTGAGATTGGGGCTTAATTTGTCCGGGACCTTTTTGAGTGTTTTTTACTTCTTTACTATTTGCTTTGATAAATTATCTCAAAAAGTTTTTTTTGGCAACTTAATATAATTTTTTTAGTACAACCCCAGTTTCTACCCCCCCCCCCCCCAACACTTTTTCCATTACATTACACAACAATACACTACAAACATGAAATTGTAGGGAAAAAATTGTGGGACTTTTTTTTAATGCACAAATCTCAGATCTTCTCATTGAGAACATACAGTTTTCATGCTTTGCAACAAAAATCAAGTGTTCAAACAAAATGAGAGTTCAGTTGAAAAATAAAAGTTGAAAAACAGCCATATCACAGGTCTTGCACTTTCAATGGTTATCGCTTCTGTTCACCACTTGATGGCACTTTTTATTTGCACACTTGCTAACGAATTGACATTTTCTCACATTTTTATTTGAACTACCTTGCAAATTATGTAATAACTCTTGTAAAATTCATTTGAAACCCAAATATACCAAAACAAATAACCTTTTTCAAACCTACACCTTTAAAATCAAAATTAAACAATCGCTGGGTTGCATCATTCCTACATAATTCAAAACAGCTGCTTTGATTGGCACGTGCACTAGTGCGTGCAGAGACTTCTAAGTGTAAATAAGAATTATGGAGCCAGATCAGCATCAATGATAGTATATGTACAAGTAAATAGCATCATTCACATTTGAAACATCCAATTTGTCAATTCACGAACAAAAGCATAAATATTTACCACAGTCCTCACAATAGTGTTTCCCAAAAAAAGACTGAATGTTGAATGTGGATTTGAAACTTTATATGTGAGTCACACATTCATGAACTGCTCACAATTCGTCTACTGTGAGACTGTCCTGGCACATGGATGTTTAACCAATCACGTAGAGATCTTTTTTCACCAATCACAAGGTGCCTGACCCAACAGACAATCAAAGCTTTGCATTTTCCCTTCACGATCAGAGGACTCGCATACAAACACCAATTCTTATACACGAAATTGGCTTGTTTTCATTCATTTTCAACCTAAAAACATCC
>SRMA01025343.1:0-85655 GCA_007224835.1 Danionella cerebrum
ATAAATAATGAGTTATTTAACATTAAGGAGTAGTTACATTTATTTTACATTAAAATAATTATGAATTAATTATTAAATAATTATTATTTTTACATCTGGGGGTGCCCAGATTCTTTTAAAGGTTTAAAGGGGGGCTCGACTAAAAAAGTTTGAAAACCACTGTATTATTACTAATGTGGGGGCAATCTTACTAGCTATTATTAGTAATGTAGTGACAATGTTACTGGCTATTATTAGTAATGTAGTGACAATGTTACTGGCTATTATTAGTAATGTAGTGACAATGTTACTGGCTATTATTAGTAATGTAGTGACAATGTTACTGGCTATTACAGTATTACTAATGTGGGGGCAATGTTGCACTGGAACAGTGATGGTGATAATGAATGGTGGACTTTAGAGTGATGAGTGGGGGCAAAGAAAAACATTACAGCCTTTTTTTTGTTGCTTTTACTGTTTACTGTCGGTTCATGTTACATGTTTGGCTGTTAACTTTTACACAGTTGATATAAAATATTTTACAAAAGTATTTGGTTCAGAATCTTTTTTTTTATAGATCTTCCCCTTTTAAAATTGGGTGTGTTTATGTGCCGGTGCGTCTTATGAGCGGAAAAATACGGTACTTGAACAGGAGCTGCTAACCATGTGCTGTGTGCACCAAGCTTCCTCCATTCTTTTCTTCTACTACCCTTAGTAATAGAAGGTGAAATATAGTAATATTACCCCTTAGTCCTTAGAAGACTTTAGGCGAGTGCTGCCAAATAGTGGTATGGGTAAAAAAATACCCATTTTTTTCCCAAGTTAAAGAGCAAATCAACAGTCTTTGTTTTCTTTTAAAAGAACTGAAAAAATAAATTGTGTTTGTTTTATGTTTGGTTTTTTCTTTTTTATCAAAGTAATGGTTCATGTTATGAATATCCATGTTTGTGTTTGCACTTTTCTATTTTGTACCACACCAGACTGTTAAGGGGTATTGAGATTAATAGAACAAATGTATATTATTGATAACAATTTAAGTTAATGTTCATACATTCATTCAATTGATTATTTTAATCACATATAATCAGGTGCTGAAAAATCACATTTAATTCTTTAATGGGAATGTGTGCTGATATTCGGTACTTATTAATCACCTTAGTCTTGCTAAAGCATCATTTTGTCGAATTTGTGTATTGTGTGGGATTATGCTCCTGTAAATCACATTGGTCCATGTAGTCCACTAAAAAGTTATATTTGGTGTAGTGTAAAAACTGAGTCTCTATAAACTGGTTAGACCCTGTAAACACTTATTAAGTCAAAGGCGGGACAAAAATGTGAGGAGCGTGGCAGTCCCTGTGTACCACCAAAAAATCGTGTTACTGTTTTATCAGTTTTACTGTGTGTATAGGAAATCTAAAGTGACCAATGTAATCTACAGATGATGATTGAATTTTTGATGGTGGTTTTATCGCTGTGGGTCACTCTTAAAAGGGTGTCCCCTCAAACCACCATCCTACTGGTTTGGGAATAAGTGTCCCTCTAAACCACAAAAACCCGTATGTGTGTGTGTGTGCGTGTGCGTGTGTGTGTGTGTGTGTGTGTGTGTGTGTGTGTGTGTTTTCTTACAGGAGTGTCTTGAGAAAAATTAGCCTGGCACGTTTGCTTGGAAGTATTTTTGAAGTGCACTTATTTGTTAAAAGCACTGTTTAGTTTAGTTTAGTTTTTTTGTATATCTGTTTGTAGATTCCACATATTTTACCCTCCCATTTTCCATTTTTACCTTCCCATTTAAAATCTTGTACACTTTCAGTTTTGGAGAGTCTCGGTTTATTGATCACAGACAATTGAAAGTTGGGTCGTACTGGTTCCTGAAATCCTTCAAAGAGCTTGAATTTTTCTGCTCTGTTTTCATGATTTGAAAATAACATAATATTGTTCTGAATTCCTGAAGTTGTTTCTAAAGATCTTAGTTTGTTTTGAATAAGAAACAAGTGGGAGAGCCTAAAATAAAACTGCTTTCCATAACTCGTTTTGTTGAGTTATTTTTTCATGTTTAAACAGAGACGTGTCTTTATATAGATGCAGCTATACCCGTATCAATATCATTTACAATCAGGATAAACACATTTTTATATAATTCTTCCTGTGGACTTCTTCTTTTCCTTTCGGCTGTTCCCGGTTTAGGTTCATCCTTTTCCACCTAACTCTGTTCTCATTATCCTCTACTCTTGCACCAACGAACATCATGTCCTCTTTCAGCACATCCATATATCGCGTCTTTGTGCAGACAAAAGCTCAATGATGGGATTCTTCCAGTGGTGAAATTTGGTACTGCGCCCAAACAAATGACTTCAAATCAGATCTGAATGCTCGGATATAAATTTTTTCTAAAATAAAATACAACAGATTTTTTTTGTCCTAAATTGATTTTGCTGCCTTTTTAGTGATCTTCCGATTGCCAACATAGTATTGATTGCAACCGTAACCTAGCCATATTATTTTTTTAATATGACCAGACAATAGTTAAAACAATCTCTAAAACATTGGTTCTCAAACTTTTTGGGTCGAGCCCCCCTTTAAACCTTTAAAAGAATCTGTTTTTGATCTAAAAGAATATGTTTTTTTCCCCACTTGTTCAAGTTAAATAAATGGTAATTGTATGTGTTCTATTACCAGGTTTTTGTGGAATATGCAAGTGCTGGAGACTCTAAAGAAGCCCAGAGGCTACTGACAGGCCGAACCTTCGATGGCAAGTTTGTGGTGGCGACCTTTTATCCACTGAGCGCCTATAAGAGAGGCTACTTATACCAAACTGTGCAGTAACGCATGCAAACACTCACACCTCTATAGAAACAGTGCTTTTACAATAATATCAAGCTCAATTTTTGTGTCTACAATACTGTTCTGCCTTTAATAATCACAAAGAACAACCTTTTGAAAGTACATAATGATATCTAGTGCCTGTTCTTTGTAGGTCTTACTTTGTACAAAAGAAATTATGATAATGAGAGAATACCTCTCACTGTGTGGTTGTGACACTCATGTTTATTATCCTCCATACGTTTATTTGTACTGTGGCGTTGATGCCCTGCTTTGGTTTACACTGCCTTCTAAATAACAGCTCACTTTAGAAAAAGGTTTACATATTTCTGAATCTGAAAACTTCTGAAGTGGGCAGTTTTTCTTCCGTTCCATCTTCAAATGTTAGTTTTAGTGATGTATGTTGGTTTTTTTTAGTAACTCTGCACATGTTTGTAAACTACAGGCGGTTTACACAAGCTACATGAACTGGGTCATGGTTCGTGTTTATGTTTGACTTAGTCGTGAAAGCTGTTAAAAAGCGAAAGTATCGGCTGAAAAAGCACAAATGAACCATACGTTGTAGATCAGTTGTAAGTCTTTCGTTTTGTCTAACGCGGTGTGTCTGACGTCTGTGCACTGGACAAGTGCTAGGAAATATAAGGCACTTGTAGAAGTTTGAACTTGAATTCCAAAGGAGATGTTTCATCTGAAAAGTCTCAAGTTTTGAAATGCACAATATGTTTAAGAATAAATTATATTTTCAGAATTTCATCCACGGGCAATTGCTGTATCTTCTTAAAACATACAATCAAATACATTTTTATGCAATTTCTTTTGGCTACTTTGAATACATCTGATTTATTGAAAGGTCTTGTAGATGTGAAATTAGACTTTATTTGGGCTCGAGCACTGAAATTTTGCCATAAACAGGAAGTTGTTAACAACTCAGCCAAGCAATGTCTGATTGGGTTCAAACTTACAAGCAGCCTACAGTGACCGTTATAGCGGCCCCTAGTGGCAACAAGGAGCTTTCTATTTTCTGCTTTTTTTCTGCTGCTGTGCAAGAAACTACTTCTTTTTTTTAATAAAATATGGCATGTTTTACAATAATATAGTCCAAAACAACAGAAAAAATATAAGTCTCGGTCAGAGCCACCAAGTGGTCATGGGAGCTTAATTTCCTGTTTTCATTTTTGAATTTGAACAAGTTCTTGCTTGAATATATCTCCTAATTTAGGATTAGTCATAATTAGGGATGTAACAATATATCGTGGCAACTGGGAGATACTGTTTAGTAGCTGAAGTGTATTTCCATCGTGGAGTGATTCTAGTCACTTCTGAAACTTCTTTACCTTGTCTTCTTGTTTTATGTAATATTTACTGGGAGACAATAATCATTTTGTCACATTTTAAACGAGAAATATGATGTAATTAGCTCCACCACTTCGAGAAAAAAAGATGCAAACATTAACACTGCCCCCTTGTGGATGGATGGTATCAAATGCTCTCATTCTAATCAACGTGCCGATGAGGTGAAGGTGCCTGAGGTGCTCGAGCCCTTTGATCGCTGCTTGCAGCTTTAATGACCACCAAAGAACATTTGTGATTAAAACTGTGGTTTTGGATCCTATGCACAAAAGTTCAAATCTTAATTGTTTAATTGAAGAAGAAAAAGTACAACCTACATTTTGAGCACACATTGATTAATTATATGCATTTTTAATCTTTAACATTTTCTAATTAGCTGTGTATACGATGAGATAAACATTTATTTGTCTCACACACAGAAAATAGACATAAATACACATTGTATGATTTAAAAAATATTATTGTTGTTTATAAATATTAAGCATAGTAATGAACCAATAGCGTGAATTCGAAATATTAATGCACATGTTTGGTTCACTAGGAGCAGTTCTGATTGTAATGTCTAATAGCAGCAGGAACTAAAGATCTTCTGTATCACTCTGTCAGACCTCACTCTGGGCAATCGCTTACATTTCAGCAGTAGTTCTAACAGCAGAGGTATGTACGAGATGTTCAAAATATCCTGTGAATGATTTGGTCTTGCCTTCTTTCTTTTTTTACTTATACTATTCTCAAGCCTGTAGTTTAGGGACATTAATCCAGTGCTGTGACTTTATAATTGAAGCATGGGAGACGGTATGATTTTAATTTTAGATGGCACACATTTTTTCTTTTTTTTTTTGGTGGGAATGTTTTGTTGATGAATAGCTTTTTGGTTGCACTGTGGTACACTGTTAAAATAATTGAGAGTTCTACATTTCAAGGCAACCTACTACTATAGATGTTTTGTGTTTTATGGCCAACTCAACGTAAAAAAGTGGTTTGTCAACTACAACTTGTATAGATTGCTTAAAGCAGCTTAAAGTTCCACATTTTTTCACATTCAGTTAACCTCCAAACGCAAAAAAATTATCTATATTATTTAAGTTTTTTTTTTGTGTTCCTTACACTGTTAAAACCCCCACTTAAATCCCAAACGTACTGAACATGCTCCTGCTGGCAGTTGAACAGGTACTAGCTTATGCACAATGGATATGAATATTTAAATTCTTGTTGAAAATGACAAAAGTTGTGTTATTTTACCGACTCTAGAACAGTTACAGGAAAAAAAGTGAATTTAATGTGAATCAGATAGAATAATTTCCTGTTTTGGCTGATACTGGGGAGCCATAAGTCTGGCAAATATTTCATTTTAGAATCTAGAAAGTAAAAGTCTCTATTTAAATTCCTTGACTTTACTACAATTTTGCCATGAAAAGTGTTTATAGTATGGTTTCTAATGTGTTTTGCAGATGATTAGTAGTTCTGGAAAAGGGCGCATTAAGGTCTGGGGAATACAAATAGTAAATTGATGTGAGGTTTTGGTGATTTTGTGTTTTAGGAGATTTTCATCAGCAAGTGAGTTTACGAGCCGTCTGAGCTTAATTAGTGATTCAAAACCAATGGTGGGAGTATCCACAGTTTTTCAACCAGAGCCTCAAGGCGCCTCATAAACACTTTCAGAAAGCACACAGATTTCCTTCCATCACTAGCTTCTTTTCAGAGTCTGAGATGCTTTCAGTCAATCGGGTTGTGTCACATTGCCTTAATTTAAAATGCTTTAATGCAGTCGATAAACATTAGATTGCGAAAGAAGTGCCTAAATAGTTTCACAGCCTTATCTTCTTCATCCCCACCAGCAAATCTGCAGAAAAAACACAAGACTGTGGAGAATTAAATGTTTGGTGAAATGTGGGAATTCTTTCCAAATGTGTATACATTGTTTATCTAAAGAGTGACGTCCAGCGTGATACAAAGTTGTTCAGGTTAATAGAAGATGCTTTCAAACAGTGTTGGGTCTTTAAACTGGATCTTGTAGGTTGATTTCAATATATTCTTTAAGGTTAAACGTATCTTCTTTTTTTGTAGTCAGTCATTGCTCTGCATGAAGTGATTCACGGTGGTAAATGTGTTGGTAATGTGAACACAATAGAAAACCATGTGAATTCTGATCATTTTTAATAATTTTCTGTGCAGATATTCTTGCCAATTTTCAAAAAAAAACCTTTTTGCTAAAATGTAATGTACCTCCACAGAAAAGAGTTCCGCCATTGCATTCATGTACAGTAATATTTTACTGTATTTCTTGTAATAAATTAAAGGCTCAAAAATGTTGAATGTTTGTTTATTTGGTTGTGACTAATGAAAAGGTAATGATCAGGGTCTCCATCACTACTTTGATAGCTTTACACCTGTTTCAATTGGATTATGGAAGTAATATTTTATTTACAAAGCTCAAAAATTTTATTTGAAACCAATGTGAATGTGAACAAAATGTACAGTTGGCTTTATAGCTTGCAGTTAGTGAGAGGAGATTTGATGTCGGTATTATAGTCTGATTCGAAAGATTTTGATGATGTCATTTGTTTCAATGCAAGATGAGCTCAAGGCTCATCGGAAACTGACTGTGGTTCTGTCTGAAATTAATTGTGGTTACTGTAATAAAGTGTTTTCTCTATTGATTGACTTTATTCATCATTGATGGATCATTAACCCTTAGAAGTCTCTGTGTGCACCGGTGCGTGTGCCAACAACACCAGCTGTTTTGAATCAAGTGGAAATGATGTGACCCACTTATTGAGCTTTGATACTTTTTGTTTTAAATAAACATTACAAGAGTTATGACATAATTTGCATGGTAATTCTAATTGAAATGTGTGAAAATGTGCAAATGTCTTTCAATTTCATTTCACAGGCCCCAAATTGGTGCCATCTAGTGAAGAAAAGAAGTGATAACCTTTGGAAGTTCAAGAATGATCTGTGAAGTACAAGAAGTTCTAAAAAAAAAAAAAAAAAAAAAAAGAGCTTGGAACCATGTATAATTTCTAGAAACGGTTCATCTGGCTTTTTTTTTAAACAAATTTGTATAGTTTTGACTTTATCTTTGTTTTTAAAAGGGGGTTTAAGAATTTTGATTTAGTTTCAACACTGGATTTATATATATATATATATATATATATATATATATATATCCAATTTGTTGTGGAATTATTGTGTAATGTAATGAAAAATATATATGAAAAAGAAGCAAGGGGTTGTACTAAAAAAATTAAATCGAGCATTGCCACAAAAGATTGGTGATTTATTAGAACAAATTGTAAAGTAGAATAAAACTAAGTTTCAATTGCAAAAACCCTTCATTCCAATTAGAAAAACACTATACAAAACTATTGAAACTTTTTAACCTTTTGACCACACGATGGCAGCACTACATTTGGTGAAAGTGCATCAATGTGGCGTACAGTCCAATCTGATGAATGAATGTGTAAATATATTTCCATTAAGATCCTGAAAGCTTCGTGTAGAGGTGCTTCAAACCTGGAACATAGATCTGACATTCCTCCAAAACCACAAACTATTTATCATAACAAACCTGTTCTGATCTTTTACAGCTGTTAGAAATACATTCTGAAAGAGTCTAGTACATATAATGTTATCCATCAACAACCGAGGAGGGCTTTCCAAGTAGTCTCTTGAACATCTCTTTGCATCAGAATGGTAAATAGCTCTTTCGCTGGATTTATTCCAAAAAAAGCCGCATGTTGTCAATCTGCAGTTTGTGAAGCCTCTGAGGAACTGCTGTTTAAAGCTCCTACAATTTACTGCGGCGTAATAAAAGAGGCCTTGTACAGGGCTCTCAATGAGGGCTTTCCCAACATTGTCGACTGAAGGAATTACAAAAGAAGAGCCCCTTTAATGAGTGCAGGATTCTCTGGAGAAAAGCTGCATGTTCTCAGTCTGGCACGGTTAGAGATGCAGTGTGCTCAATGTTACACCTTTGTGCATTTAGAGCAGATCTGAGCATGTCTCCCAATCCTCCCGATTCTTATTAAAAACAGCATCTAGATCCAAGAATGTGTTTCCGTGCTAACAGTTGATCTGCACCTGTGGCTCAGGGCAAATTATCATTATCCCTCAAGTCTTTCACTACACTTCTACAAAACATGCAGCTTTAGTACTGGAACCAATTTATCGGTTCAATTCCACAGCAACAGAAATCTGTAAAATTGCATATTGGAACTGGTTTGATTCTTTTGCAGGGAGTGTATTTGAATACCCATGCTGTTTCTTGCAATCCTGCTCTTATTTTGGAAATCGTTACATTTTTTACGGTTTGCAAAGGTAATGATTGATATCTCTGCAGGAATAAGAAAAAAATCCAGCTTCATGCTTGATAATCAGCCCTGTTTGAGCACCTAATGTGAATGATGCATCTAATTACGAGGCTCATAGAGGAGAGAGCTGTTTGTTTTCTGAGTGAATAACTTCTCATTGATTTAACACTGAATGAGAGATCTTAATGACGGTTGCCTGCGGTTGAAATGGATGAGTGGCAATTTACTGATTTAATTTAATAGGGACACATTTGCACAAAATTTCAAAACAAAATGGAACTATGAAATGCCTTGAAAATTTGTGTCTGGCAAAATTACAATTTTTAAATCAATGAAAACTCAACATTGTCTGTACGATTGCAGTTTTTTTCTGTTAAAAAAAAAAGCTATTATGGATCATTGGAGACCAAATGCATTGAAGTGTATCATGTAACTGTACCCTGTTGTAGTTAAAATTATTTGTTTAAAGCCCCTCACCCTGTAGCACTGGTTAGCTCACAGAGTCTTTTCTCTGATGGATGTTAAAATTGCTCTCAATGTACCAGTCTCAAAGTTCCATGCTTCATACAAACTTGACATGCTTCAATCTATAAATCAACATCTAACTCTCTCTATTATTTTAACATATAAACTCTTTCAGAGCATTGCACCAGAGTCTATTTTTGGGTTCAGTTCAACAACAGACATGTAAAAAACTGGTGAATAATTCCGTCTAGTTTTTTAGGGCAAAGTTGAGTCACCTGAACCACATGAAAATAAACTTGAGCCGTAAAACTATTGAAGTTGGTTCACTGTATAGATAACTTTAGAAAATTGTTTAAACAGTTGGTGTAACTAACGTAATTTTTATAATTTGGAATCATTCTGCAGCCAGCACCATGGAGGCGATCACCACGGTTTGGCTTCACTCCACCGGTCACGTGAGACACACTTGAAAAAAAAACCTGCCACCCCTCTGAAGCCCTCTTTGGACACACCAAATCATGATGCAAGTATGCAAACTCAAGGACTGATCATAATAGAGACGGGGGCTACGTTTGATCAGGAAATGTACAAAATAGCTCTTTAAAAAATAAAATATTAAGAAAAAAAAACATTCAAAAGTATTTGAAGTGAATTTGCCCGAATCATGGTGACCATGAAAAAGAGAGCAAGCAAATTGGCTCCCCTTCCTTCCAGAGTGGTCAAATATGGGCCTTTTCCATCACAAAAAATCAGCTCTATGTACTGTTTTTGTGCAATTGTGAAACTGAAGCGCATGTCTCTGGGTCACAAATGGTGTAGTAAATGTGAGTGGTTTACATGTTAAGTAAGACTACCCAAAAACGTCATGTACGCATCAATCAGAATTCCTCAGACTTTAGAAAAAAAGCAATTTTCCCATCTCAATAAAATGTTTAGAAGAAGAAAAAAAGAAAATGTGGTGTTTTCTGTTTCTGGAAGTGGTGTTTATAGTGGAATCTGAAAATAAAAGTAAGGAAAACCTTGTGATCAGTTTTTGTAGTTTATATAATACAAGGAATGTCAAATTCTGTATTAGCAAAGCTGAACAAAACAATTCGTTTACATTGCAAAAAAAGAAATATAGTGGCATGCCTTGCTAGGCTTGGCTGGAAATCAACAGTAAACCCAGTTCCAATGGAATACGATGGTAAACTGCTGTCGCTTCAGAGCTTTGGTCTGAGACACAGATAGGAGAGGAACTAAGCCGCTGAATCACCGCAGCCAGTGCTTACTAACACCAGCTATTTTCACTCTGCTGGTGACTTCAAACTGGTTAAAAATAGATCAGACACTCTCAGCCTGAGCGTGGAAATACATAGGAATATTATATTGGCCACCAGAAAGTAGCAGGGGCCAACTGGGCCAAAAAGCTCTTGGCTGAATCCTACACCTTATCTGAAAGCAACACGCGCACATCTGACGATCAATAAGACAGATAAATGATAACTCGCTGGCTCGAAGCTGACTCATTGTGTTTGTCTCTTCTCTTGGAGGTCAGTCAATCTCTGATGGAAAACTAAAACACTAATATTAGAGATTGTTCAGATGAAGAAACGGAGTCGGGTCAGCAGAGCCGTGAATAAGAGGCTCAGGATTTTAAGGTCTGTTTGAACCAAGACCCATGTTTATCATTTACCAAAGCTGCGATTAAAATTTGGTTGCTAGGGTAAACAGTTTGGTTGCTAGGGATCGGTCACTGATATCATATATCTTTAAGAGATTTTTGTTGTCATTTCCCATTTTTTTTCAATGGCCATTATGTCCATGGTAAATATTTAACCTCTGCTAGAGCCTGGGGTTCAATTAAATTTGCACAGTGCTCATTATTTTCTAATAACCTTCACAAATGTGGTCTGTTTGTAGTTTCTATGAGGTGGAGTTACAGCTTTACAAAGTTTAAAATTTCCCAGAATTTCTTTTGTGAAGGATGTCTTGGCAAATTTTGATGGTTGAAGGCTGAGGGGTCTAGGAGGAGATATGTTTACAATTTTTTATTTTGAAGCCAAAGATGAAAAACAATATGTTGGCTTTTACTAGACAAAAAAAAAGCTTTGTTGCGTTAACTGGTTAACTGAACATTTTTTTTGTAGTTGTGGCAACACATTTCTTAGTTCTCCAAACCTTGTTTAATTTATATAACTGTAAAATAAATAAATACTTTGTTGTACGCAATACTTTGGCTCAAATGAAGTTGAGAAAACATCCATTTTTTGTAGCAAATTGCATTAAAGTTTTAGGCTAGCTCAACTTTTATTTTTGTACAGGGAAGTGGTTTTATACACAAAACAAATGGGGAAAAAGTAATTGGCCATTAGATGCTATAGTACACCACAAGTCATTACAATCCTTTGTAACTTACATTTGTAATACTTTATGAATTAAAAAAAAGGACTACACTAAAAAATATTTTTTTTATGAACTTTACCGAAAGTTTGTAATTGTAACCTTTACACGTTTTTTTCTATCCTGAAAGAGATGAGATCCTGAAAGCATGAGTCTGGGCTTTAATTGAGTGTGCTGCTGCAGAACTGTACAGTGACTAAGCCGACCTTCTGTCACCATAGAAACACAGTTAGATGCCCAGCATTGTGCCGGCCCCAGAATCTCTTCTGTACACGAGCAGACAGATGAACGCGAGCTGGAGTGTAAACAGCCAACACGTTTGTGAATACACAGCATGTCATCTTTATTTAGCACCATGCTGGTGACATGATTATTTTTCCACATCCCTCAGAACAGCCTCCAGGCAACACACTGGACATCTCGCTGAGAGTTGTTATTGAACGGCGAATCATGGGGGTTAAAGACACCACTGGAGCACAGTGTGCAGAAATCACTGCAGAAACAATGCTCTTTGTGCAACTATACAGTCTAGTTTTATGTAATGTCTATTATTTCATTGGTCTCTATGTGGTGGAGTAAAACGGAACAGTGTTTTCTTCTCTTCTGTTTAACAAAAAATGCACATCCAAAATATAGCCTGTCAACATACTATTTTATTACTGAAATTTTTCATTTCCTAATTTAGTTTTCACATCGTTTCATTCCTAGAGGAAAAATTAAGTACCCAAATCACATAGAGCTGGTCATGCTGGATTTCCCACTGGGAACGAAATGTTAATGGTTCAAAGCAGGCTTCAAAAAAGTTTAGACACCCCTCAACTAAAGCTTTAAATCTGATGCCAAAGGAGTCATTTGAGCACTTTAATAACTCATTGAATTTGATTTACAACTTTTGGTATAATTTGGTGAGAAACGCAATGCATACCGGGGAAACTCTTGAAGCAGGGGCTCTTGGCTGAGAATATGAAGAAAGAATTTGTATTTTAGGGCAATGAAGGGTTGGAATAGGATGATTTTAACAGGTCAAATGTTGAGAACTGATTGAATAAGGCTAATTATCCATCAGGCTCCTCCCAAAAGGTGTGTATTTAGCATACATAAGTCCCTAAACAAAGAACTATACACACATTTGTCTTTGCATAATACACATAACCTTAAAAACATTCAGTCAATTTGGTGTAAACCCCAGTCTAATGATTTAGAAGTACCAAATTAAGGTGAATTTAAGTGAATTTAGATACAAATGTGAACCTAGAATTACAAAATATCAAAAAAGTACAAACAAACACACATATACACAACAACTACAACAGGTAGGAATATTTACAACGGCTTCAAAATACAAATAAAAAATAAATAAAAAAATTGAGAAAAATCGATGTCGGAAATCAAGCAATAGTCAATATAACAATAAAATACAAAGGACAACACAGAAGGGATGGGATAATGAACTGGAAGACAGGACCAATAGGAAAGAGACAAGTCGACAGAGGAAGTGATGTCATAGGAGCTGAAGTGTAATATAAACACACAACCTAACGCAAAACCAAACGGAACACCCATAAAATATGACTAAAGGTCGTAACAGTCGAAACATTTCTTTTGTTTTGTGGGATAACTCGGTTAATACTAGACAGTTAAAACCTTTATTATTATTAGTCACCAAACTGCATGAATTGTATTTAATGTAATCCTTGCATTTGTGCTCATGTTTATTTTTTGTGCAGTGATTTTGCTGTAGGCAATGTTTAACAATTCATTCCAGTTCTGCAGCTATTCAGTCTGATGTCTGTTTTCAAGTATTATTTATGACGTTATGCTTTAGTAACATTAAGCTTGAACACTTCAAAGCCGTGACATCTGGAGGACCGATGCAGCCCATGTGATTTTTGGTTGAAATTAAAGAACTTTGAAGACTTGAAACACTAGCAGCTGCTAAAATATTGGAACTCTTTTTCTAGTTTCATTCATCAGCCTAAACCCCAGATTTGCATGTTTTTGAAGTCTCATTATTTATTTTTCTGTTGTCGGTGCATCTTCAAATCTTTTCCATGCAATCTTCTAAAGCAGAATTTATTAGCCTCAGCCTGCTTCTGCAGCATCAAGGTCCCGAACTCTAAATATTGGTTCGGTGCCCGTACGTTTGAATGGACTGCTTTCATTGATTCACTGTTGTACGAAACTAAATATAAACCTAAACACTTTGTTTGAAAATAACTGCACAATAAACAATTGATAGCATGCTAAGCCTGGGAATTCATTTAAACAGTTGTTGAATATTTAGCCAGAATAAACAGATGAGATTCATTTACATGGATGCTTGTGATGCTATATTATCATATTTCCTAGATGTAGTTGATTTCCTACGCTGCATTTTAACGAGCTGCAGGTTATTTAAGGAGACACTGAGGCTCTCAGCCAAAAATGCATTAAAGTAATCAAGGCTTTGACTTTTTTTGGCCTTTGAATCTTAATTTTCTCTACTTAAAAAACACATGAGACTGCAAATATTTAGCTTTTCTTCCCTTGGTTGTTAATTATATGTTCACTGCCCATCAGTTTGGGATAATAAATGTTATGCAAACTAAACTTATATTTCACTGATAATATAAATAGAGCAAACTAATATGACCGTTATCCTTACATTTCTGGGGCCTTTTTGAGTGTTTTTTTACTATACAATTTGCTGAATTAAATTACATGTAAAAGTTTTTTTTTTCTGGCAATGATGTGAAATGTGAAAATAAAATTTTGAGTACTAAATTCAGACATTTTTTACTGCAGAAAATCTGTTAAAAACCAAAAAAAGGTGTTGGGACAAAATGAAAACTCCCAATAAAAGCATAGACAAGGTCAAAACAATGTGAAACCCTCCTAATCTTTTTGTGCCATTGTGCTTTTTATTGTGCCAGAGTTTTGGAAAAACAAGCCACATTATAGGTATTGTATTTCCAAGGGTTATCCCTTCTTTTCACCACTAGATGGCACTTACTCCACCGATTTGGCATCTGTAACATGAAACTGAAAGACGATTGCACATTTTTTGACTTGTGGTGGGCCATTATCAGCATTAACTTGAGTCATGCATCAGGCAAAAAAAAAAAAAGGTTGGGAGCTGGGTCTGTACTAGAGCTGGAGTTCTTGCCCGAACCAAACAGTTAAATGGGCCTGAGTTAATTTATATAATTCTATGGGCTTTAATAACGTTAATCTGCACATCTGTTTCGTGAAGGTCTATACTAACCCCATATAGTGAGGGTTACACTATACACTCTATAAATGGCAGCGTACTCTCAGTCTACTTTTGGGGGTCCCTACTGTATGTTTATTCATACTGCATTCATATAGTTCAGTGTCCTCTGGTTTAGAAGTTCAGCAGAGCAAGAACAGGAGAGAAACCAAAACTAGGATTACAAATAAAAAAAAGCCATTTTTCAGGATTTCAGAACTGGTAAGTAATAATAATAAAAAAAATATTTTCTGAAAATGAAACTTTGGACGTCAGCAAGTAACTAATGATCATGTCGCTGACTAGAAATCATTTGAAATGGGCTACAAAAGGTTCACATTATGAACATGAAAAACATGTTCACAAATACGGTTATTACATTCCATTTAACATCATTTTCAACCATTATCCCATCCATGTGACCAAGTCTTTATTTGAGATCAGAAGCTCCTGTACCTTTCATGCTGACATGAATCAGTCTAAACAGGATACAGTAAGTAAAAAGAGCAGGTTATGCTTTCAGAGGAGGAACTGTAACACACAGGATGTGAACAATGAACAGAGCCCGAATACAGAACTGAAATAATTTCACATAAAGTAAGTGAAATGCTCAACAACTATTTTTAAAACGATAAATTTGGCATTTTTTCCAAACATTTATGCTCTTTAAATTGTAATTTGTAAGGTTTAAGTTAACTGACAGTTAGGGTTAAGTGTCTTTTTAAAGTCTGGTAGAAAATAAATTACCTTTGCAATATCGCATAAAAAAAAAATATTATTCTAGATGTTGACTTAGTATGGGATGGGGTTAATGTATCAAAATCATTTGTACACAATTATATAGCTACAAGATCATCTCTATACAAAGCCATATTTATATCTAAATAGAATGAAATGTGATATTCTCACATATTATTTGAATAAAGTGAAACTTTATTACAAGTAAAATAATAATTTTACATTTATTTTACACTTTTTTCAACTTTATGTACAATGATTTTTGCTCCTTTAATGTTCTAATGATGACAAAGTCACCTCCTAGTGGTACATATTGAGGCACCTTTTTGAGGTGAAGTAATGACCCTAATGCCAAACACACAAACCAGTTTGAACAGGAAAGCAATGTATGCAGAGAAAATATGCATTATACTTGAATCACTTTAATATTTCCAGCATCTCCAAATACATTTCAGTGCACTCATAAAACCTTCATATACATGCATTTTCCTTTAACAATACTGTTTTTCTAACACAAACTATTGATGCTGACGAGATCTCTTTGATTGAACATACATGAATCATCACAAACGAACAATGAAAAAACAATACCCCATGAATCTTTTCAACATTAAAAGCTGATGACAATCATCCTTTTCTTCTAGCATTTCCACCGTGGTTTATCCAACACAAAACAAGTTACAGAATGACACAATGCACTCTTTCAAGACTCATAACAACACAAACACAGCATCAGTGGTCCATCTTAACACCAGAACAATGTGTCAGACATTATGAAATCCATCATTGCACATATGGTATCTAATATTAGAGTAAATAAAAGGTTGATAAAAACAAAAAACAGCACAGACATATTCGTTAAAAATATAGATTCGACAAACATTTATAAAGCGTTGATGAATCAAGCAATCAAATCCCAACATAAGCAGCATTACATTTTTTTAGTATTAATTGGTTAACAAAGCTTTGATTTTCAGTGGTTTCATGTAAATAAAAGTGTAAAATTTTAGGACCTTCAGCACACCACAGAGAGTAATTCTTTAAAAGCTGGTCACAAAGTTCAACGCACCATTTGGGGTGTGGCCAATGCAGCAGCAGGAGGGATTGCTTCAGCCAGACACACATTACAGACTTCAAAAGGTCATTAATGATGTAGTTTATGCTGTACACGTATGATCTCTTTGGTCACAGATTGTACCTTGAGTCGAAACACATCAAAACCAATCCCGTGATCAAAGACTTTACTCTAGGATTATACAACCGGATTCTTTAAGTGCTTTAAAAATTTGACTTTAAAGGGCCACAGCATCATAAAAGCACTTTTTTGAGATGATAACATGTATTCACAGGTCTTTGTCTACTGAAAACTTGGTTCATTTTCCATTTTTTGGGCACTTTAAAAAGCAAAATTATGTAGCATGGTCCGAAATGTAGAATAAAGGACGCCATCACATCACACGGTCTGTTGATACGCATGAAAAACACCCAATCAACGAGTGGCGCAATAGAAAAAAAACCATCCATAATTCTATTCATTTTTGAGAAAAAACAGGAAATATATCAACAGTAAGTTACAACTGCCCTTTACATGAGCTCTCACCGCTCTTCTGTCTATCCTTCTACTTTTCTCCTCCCACATCTTCTTTGTTTCTCTTTTTCCTCCCGTTCCCCCTCCCCATTACTTTCTTTCATAGCAGTGCTGTGTTCAGTGGACCAATGTTTAAACTAAATAAATTCACATTTTTAGTTAAATCTTCTTAAACCTTGCTTTCAGCTTTCTTATTTGGTTTTAAACTAATACTCAACAATAGTGGTTTCGTGAAATGACTTAAATATGCGTAAAAGCATTGTTTTGATTTGTTATTGGAGAAAGACGGCATTCTAATACCTGATCAGGTAAGCATTTCTTATATGTAATTTCTGTAGAGATTTAGACAAAACCAGAAAATCAGCTTTGGGCAAAGCCATAAAATCACTTAATGTCCGGTAAATACAACTGAGCTTGGAAAAGTTTGTCGTTTGTGATAATTTCAACAACAGTAGTAAACAGACTGAATTTATGTTCAATATTGCTCTTCATGTGTGATGATTCTGGACCACAATATCTGCAGCTTCTTAATTGGGCTCACACTGTTCTTGTTTAACATAGTCCGTAGTCAAAATCAATAAGCATCTAAGCAAATCCTAAATTTGCTACATGAAGAGCAAACACTCTATTTGAAATACAGTTGAGCAAAAATGAGCAGTGGTTAGCACACAATGTTCCCCAAAAGCAGTCCCCACGGCATCTCATTAATTCATGGCTGACCACTCCCCTTTTCTAAAGGAAAGGTATGTGAAATCCAGACACTTCTGCATGTTGTTGCCCTTTAAAGTCCAAAATTCAAAAGCTTATTCGCGATGGATATCTGAGGATCAACACTTACAGTGCATTCACAAGATGGAGGAATGATGGAATGCTTGGGCTTTGGCCAAGAAAACTTTAAATTAAAATATTTCCACTTTGTTTTAGGAAGGTTGTTTTATGAAATGCTTTTTTTGTAGTTTGATTTGTTCTTTTATGTAAGAACTGACAACTCGCAATGCAAACATCTGTCCATGATAGCTCTATACCACCATAAACAATAGGAAGGTAAATTGTGATTTTGCCATCAGATGATCTCTGAATCTTCCAGAGGAGCCATTGTGTGGGATGAAGAGAAGAGAAGCCTGAGAGAATGTCACGGGAGTCAGACTGTCTACACAAACAAGCGGCCGAGGATGGAGATTAGTGTTGAGCTCTGGCATTCCACAGGCTTCCTGCATACCTTCATGTTGACCGAGCCTCATTACTCACATTCTTCCAACCATCACCACCTTGACCATCACTGCTTATTAAGACAGGATCTAGACTGGTGCAAGCCAACCTGGAGGTTGCACTGTGTAAAAAATAGACTGAAATATCACTAGTGTTTGTGCATTCACTGGTTACGATAAAGTGATAAACAGTTGTAGCCATTATGGAAACACTTGCACACTGAAGCTTTGTTAAGAGTGTAGGTAAAATTATGATGTAAAAATAAACGTTTTATTTTCATTGATTTCTCCGACCTTGAAACAAACTGCTTATGTTTACTCCCGAACTGTAAGTCGCTTTGGATAAAAGCTTCTGCTAAATGTAAAAATGTAAATGCAATGATGTCCAAGCCAAAAGACCAAAATAACAGCCATTGGTTCTAAAAAGGTTAATCTAATTTCCCTTTGCAGATTACACTAGGAACAACTTCATTTATACAAGATTATCTCCATCATTATCCAGGAGTGTATTTAAAATAGAATCCAATTGAATCTACTATTAAAATAAAACAGTTCAACTAGTAAAAAAAAATCAGATTTGTAGCATTACGACCAGCAGTTTGACATAATTTGAGATGAGACAAAGAAAGCCACGAAGTCATGAGATGATGTCCATGTATGAAGCGGTGAAGACAGCTTTGGAGGTATTAATGTAATGCTGCAATCATAGTTTGGGTCAGTAAAATCCCAAAAGGAAAATGTGCATTTTAATTGGTCAGCCTCAGCTAAGCCTGGTGTTACTTTACATCACTTTGACAGCTTTGCTTTATGTTAAAATGAATTAAGAATATTAAGTAATTACTTAGGCCTCATAAACTTTCCATTTACAGTTACTAAAAATATAAAACAGTGTTTAAAAATCCCTTTAAATAGTATTTTCCCTATTAGAAACAAATGTGCATATATGTATACAAGACTGCATGAATATGATTTGGTCAGTGTAGTTAATGCATCTTCTTGGAGTACTCCCCCCCACCCCAAAATCCAAAAACAAGGATGTCAGATTGATTGATTGCCCACATGAATGAAGATGAGTGTGAAGATGAATGAATGTGGCCTCTGGAAGGACTGGCAAAACTGGAAATTTCTCTAACATTCTGATCATATGCTTTACATATCTTATACTATTCATATTTACAGCACATGAAATGTTGTATCTTTTTGTTTAAAGGGGCCATAAGCTGCTTTTAGTATCTTGACACTGAATGATGAATTTAACCATAGGAGAAAAAGGCACCACAATATGGACATCAATCATGACCTGGTTTAAATGATCTGGCTGAACAAACATTGTATACTAGGTAATGAATAATAATAATTAAACATGTCCAGAGATTCCCCTATACTGCATCATTTCTGTTAGCTGCAGCAAATCCGACCAACCCTTCCAGAAAAAATCAATATGGGTTCTCTATATAAAAAATTTCCCTAAATGTTAGTTTTTACTGACAACTTATTGTTTAAAAGAACATTTTTTTGGTAATCATTTGCATATTAAAATGCTAATGCTCTCAATTGGGCTTTCAGACTTCTTTCTTTTTCAATGAGCTCTGAGCCCTTAAAGTAGCATTGCCTTTTTTGTTCAATGGGGGATGAGAGGGGACAAAAGCTCCCAATACATTGAGTAACGTTTTGAAAATCTTGTTGATTCTTCAAACGAGTTAAAAACAAACTAAAAAGGCATTAAAGTACATATATAATGTGAACAAGTCTAAATCTAATGCAGTGTTGCTTCTCAAGTAATTCCATCTGGAACAAAAAGTTCACTTTGGTTTCTGTTAATGCATTCATTATTTTAAGCACAGAATACTTTTTAAAAGGATTAAACTACGATTTAAAAAAATAGTGGTTTAAATAATAATCTCTAAAATATAACTACAGTCAGTGACGACGTACAATCAGTGGTTCTTTGCTATTAAGGTAATCTATGAAAAGCAGAAATGAATAATAACAAAAATTCAGTTTTACTCAAATGAGAGCAAGTCGGGGTGGGGTTCTTCCTGTTCCAGGCCAAGGGTGTGGTGGAAGTCAACACTACCGTTCGCCATGACTTCACCTTCATCGAGGCTGATCCGACAGCCACCTTTCCCTGGACACGGAGTGGAGGAGAGCCTGCTATCTGAGCCAGACAGTTTCTTTGGATCCAAGTTGTCTTTGTGAATGAGATCTGGAACAGAGAGCAGAATCTGAGACTGGTCTTCTTTTGGATTCTTCTCAGATGTGGGCTGATTGCTCGGTTCTGAAGGCATCTCCTCAATCAAGCTGTCAGGTTGTGGAGGGTTCTCCAGGCTAGGCTGTTCAGGACTAGCTATAGCCTGGTGCCTGGGTTCATCTTTGGAGGTTTTGTCAGGAGAGGAGATGAAAGAGGATTCTGGAGAGGCCACAACAGGGTCAGAGGAAATCATCATCTCCTGGGTGGTCTTCAGAGCTCGGGGAAGACGCTTTTTACCCGTGGGGGGAGGGGGATCCAGACGAGGAAAGGAGTCCAAGGAGATGTGGCTGTGGGATTGACAGAAATGAAGCAACACTCAGTAAAAGCACAAACATCAGTGAATGGCTCAGTCACATGGTGGTTCAAATGAACGCCCAATGGTTTGCAAGACAGACATTTGATAAACAGGCCTTTGCAGAAAATAATTCAAGATCAGTTTAGAACAGAACTCTTTGAGTTAAAAAGAAAACTGAAATGAATTGTTAAATAAATTAACAAAATAAGTGTCATTTTTACACCAGGCGTGATTTTAACGCACACTTTAATCACAAACAATGATATATTATGAATCAATACTTGTCAGTGACCTCTTTAACATCGTAAACATTTTACATGGAGGAACGAATATTCAGTTTTGTGGCTGTATTGTTAGACAAAAAAATACAAGCACAATGATCGAGGATCTTCAGTATGACAGCGGTGTTTGGGAAGGTAAACTTATTGAATGGAAACGCCTCTATAGCCAGTCAACTATTAGCAACAATGGGCAGACGTTAGCGATATACTGAAATAAAGCATGAACTGTTTATAACACAATAAACTATATTGTGAGGCACAATTATATCAACATGTTAAAACCACTTACAGTGTAGCTGGTTCTGCGATTCATCTGTGCAGGTCACAGATATTTGTCTGAGATTTGACAAAAATTTTCGCTAGATGAGGAATCCATTCGTTATTGAGTCATTTCTCTAAACTGTGAACAAATCTGTAGATGCCTCATCATATACTCGCTTCTTACTGGAATTATATTAACTATTAACTACCGTTGCTTGAGTTTAGATGTTCACTCATGGAAATCATGTTGGTTAAATGACTAATTTCCACCTAAATCCACAAGCAAGCACAGTAATTAAAGAGAAATGTAAATTCTAAACTTCACACATGGTTTTAGCTACTTTTTTAGATGATTTTGAATATAGAAAAAGCAAACGAGTGAGGATGTCTGTGGTTGACTATGATTGAAAGACAAAAATAATACATCTACACAATTTCTGGCTTTTTAGTGATTAAATTTCATGACAAAATAAAAAAGAAAAATATTTATGTAGCCGAGTACAAAATATAACAAAAAAAAAACGTAGTACAACCCCTAGTATGCAGCTGACGTGGGAAGTTTTTTCTGATGCAGCGCTGGTAATGATACGATACAGTTGCTTTCGTTGGCTGCATGAAAAGGCTCCAAGAAGAAAAACGGTCAACTCTGCTCAAACTCTTTTCCGTCCAATTCTTTTGATCAGTTCAACATGTTTCAAAAACAGGGCAAATCTAACAGGTTTTTAAACAAAACTGTGTGTTAATATGATATATGTTGTAATAGACAGACAGAACAGAAATAAACAGACACAGATAGAGTCTTTTGAAGCTGCTGGTAATGTTGTGATGCTAGACTTTGTCGTGTACATTTAAAAGAGACACCAATCAACTCAAACTCTTTTCTTCCCTTTTCAAATTCACCCTGCAATGTACTGCAAACTACCACTTCAAATAACTATTTAGTCTAAAAAAAAACAGTGTGGAACTCATTAGAGATAGCGTTCAGAGTAATTATTTGGTACATAGGGTTTCTGGTCCGGTTTCATTCCGATGACTTAACACAAGTCCAAAAATATGTCCTACAGCACAGCAGAACGACACAGTTGAAGTTAAACCATGCAACAAACCCCATCAGCAAAGTTCTCAGGGCTTGTTTGAAGCTATACTGTTGCATTTTATGAAGGAGCGTTGGGACTAAAACATGCAGGGCTGCCCTCCAGGAACATTTTTGGACACGACTGGCGTGGAAAATCTCTGTTTTTTAGATCACACAAACACCTAACAGACAGGCATTTGTTAGAATTGCCTCAAAAACATCAAACATGAAGATTTACACATTCCGGGTGTACTAAAGTCAGTGGTGGACAGAGAATACAAACCAAGTACTGGGGTTAAAGTAGAGATGGTAAAATATTACTCCAGTAAATGTAAAGGTGCTCCCTTCAGAATGTCACTTGAGTTAAAGTACAAAAGTATTTGTTTTAAAATGTACTTAAGTAACCAAAGTACTATGATTTTTTTCTGGCTACAATATACTATTTTCATTTTTGTCAAGACTTGTTTGAACAACATGTGAAAAAAACTTTGACATATATGAAGTTGACAATTAAACGATCATGAGATCAAAAGCTTGAATCAAAATTACCTTCAGAACCAAATGAAATATCACGATTTCAGAGTTACACTGGTTCACACGTTTTCTTTTACTATATTGCACCTAAATTTCTCTGTGCATAAATATATCCTGCTCATATCAGATTACCTTAACAGAAACGAGTTTCGGGAGTTTCTTCCATCATTTACGATCTCAAAACTTCTGCTGTTGATACCACCAAGCGGCAACCAAAACAATTCAAAATAGAGCATGTAGGAGCCTGATTGACGGCTTGTGCATGCTCGACCAATCACGTTTTTTATCCAGTCATAAATAAAAGGAACGACTGATTTCGCAAAATGTAGTTGAGTAAAAAGTAAGATATTTGACTCTGAAATGTTGTGAAGTAAAACTAAAATACTTGAGTAAAGTACAAATACTTGGAAAAAGTACAGTAACAAATGACATTTACTTCATTACTGCCCACCACTGACTAAAGTGCTATAAGTAGTAAGAGCAAATTTTTCAACTTTGTTTTCTGGCTGAAGTAAAACAATATGCCAAGAACCAAGAACCACTTTTATCTTCTATACTTTGGTAAGGAACATTGTGAACCACTGTTTGCTTACCAACAAATATTTGCCACTGTACTCACCTTGGCTTCCAGTTCATTTTAGAGTTGAGTTTAAGGTTTAAAGTCATCAATTGACAAAGCAAACTTTTATAATAGTACAAACCTACGACATCATAACAATCTGAAATTGAGCTTCTCCAGTTGGACTAGTTACTTTACAGTAGTTGGTCATAGACTCCTAAACAATCTTCCTTTAATGGCCTTTATTGTATTGTTTAAACCATTTTTTTTAAATAAAATATATTTTGATTACCAACAGATTGAAAGCATGATCTCAACAAAATAACTCTATTGTATTGTCACATGTATTGGAAGTTGTGAGGGAGCTCTGTACCTGTTTCTGGTACCATGGTTCATCTCTGCCAGACTCGCCCACACTGGTTCTGCGTTCTTATTGATCTCAGTGACACCTATGTCCCCAAGACTGGTGGGTTCTTTGCGGCGAAGTAGGTCATTCATTTTAGCACCCATGGCTTTGCCTAAGTTGAGGGCATTTTTGAGGTGCTGGCTGCCCCCTGAGGACACTGCTGTGCGGGGGCTTGGCTTTAGCTGATCTGCAGCATTGCTGTTCTCAAACATGCTGTGGTCCACTGCAAAACAAAGCAGTAAGAAGCTTTTCAGGCACAGTGTTCCAGAACAGACAGTTCCATTAAAATGCAAAAACTTTGGAAATAGCACAAACATTAAAACATAGGTTTAAGGACACTGGAACACTTGTAATTGTTTTCAAAAGAACATGAAAACCTCTTAAAACATCAAATGTGTAGCCTCCCTTTCAAGTTTACTAACTAAATTAAATATAGTTTATGTATAAATATGAATGTGAAATTTTAAGTTACATTTATGATGTGTATAGGGACATAACAGAAAGAGGTATTTCCTTTCCATTGCTCAAGATACGATACAAACCTTGAAATGATGTTCCCGATACGATATATATCACAATATTTTAAAACACTACTTTTAAGCAACTATTGAAACCATCAACTGTAAAAATGGAATTAAAAAGGTTGCGAGACCACAAAGCTAAGTAGGCTAGGATCTAGTTTAATTTGTATGAGAGCATTTGATAACATCCAGCCACTAGGGGGCAGACTTAATGTTTGCATTAAGTCATCTTTTAAACTATAAGTGATGGAGAGATAATTTTATAATCTTTCCCGTTTTAATTTTGAGTGAAGGATTGTGCCACAATGTACAGTTAAACCCCTACTAACCTTAAGTAATTTTTTCAAAAATAAAAACTGTGTTAAAATGCTATATATTGTAATATAGAATCACTGAAGAATTTGGCTGGTTGATTTGGAATGTTTTTGACGAAAAAAAAGGATGTTTTGTGAAGTGGTCTAATACTTATTCACTAACTTGTTTTGGTTGTTTTGTCTCTTGCTGTTGAAATGTTAAAAGTATGGACTAATCATTTGTTTTTCTGTTAGCAAACATAAAAAAAAAATCAACGGGGTCAAAACTATTTTACTTCACATAAAATTCACATAGAGTTGTTCTATGAACAATATATATCTATCTATACATCCCTCCTCCTAAAATAATAATAAAAAGGATACAAATGCAGAAAATGAACTGCACACAGAAAAACATGCAATTATAACGGTTTTACATCATAACGAACACAAATTCATGCCACACAAAGTCAGAACATCAGTTTAAGAAACATCATCTCTTACCTCAAAACCATTATTTCATGGGTAGCATTTAAACAAACAGAGCATTATTTAATGTTTTCCCCAACACATATTTATATACCTTAATTCTTTTGCAACATACAACTGTAATTTTAATTGCAAGAAGAAAAGCAGAACAACATTAATAAAGACAGAAACACAACAAAAGAGCTCCTGACAGCGTTTTTCCCTCAGTTCAATTTCAGGCTGTTTACTACACAAACTGAGCATATATTTTCCACTGGATCTAATCAACAGTGATTTAAAGAATCTCTTGATGCCATTTGATGTGGCAGAGTTATTTCCAGCTGGTTAAACTCAAACAGTTTCAAGAAAGAAATTTCATTAGCTTGATACATGAGCTGCATACAAACTACAAAGGGCTTTCAGCACAAATACTTGACAAAAACAACTTATTTGATGTTGACAATCTCTTGGATTTGCAGGCAGGGCAAACCGATGAAAACAGTAAAAAAATAAATAAATAACAACATCTCATTGTCATGGTAATTAGTAGGAAAAACAAACTTACCCTTGGTGACAGTGGATGGGCTTTTCTGTTCCAAACATCACAGAGCAACAAGACCAGCTTAAATTATTCACAGGATTGATCTTCAAAATGAAGACCATTGACAAGTGCATCATGTTGCTATAACAAGCTCTGGAATTAATAATTATAGAGCTCTGGCTCTATAGTTAGCTCTCAATTGATTGTTTAAATTGATTTAATGGTCTAAATGTTGAGAGAGCCTTAACGTATGCAAGATATAGCTACTTACTGAATTATGCAGTTTGATTCCAGAGATGATAATCCAAGTGGTACAATCACCAAGTAATACAATTATATTTTAAACTAAAAAATAAACCCATCCCAAGTTTTAAGATGCCTCAAAGACAATTACTCTCAAACAACTGGAAAACCAGACAAAACAATGAATAAATAAAGCCAATCAAGCCATTACCTCCAGTTTGCTTGACCGTACAGATGTTGAGGTCAGCAGTAGATGGGTCAAATATCAATATTTCATTTCAACTCTCTTTCTAGCATTAATTTTTAATCAAAGAGTTGGGGGATGGGAAGTAGTAGTCTCCCCAAAAGGAGACAGAAGTGAAGCAACTGGAAATGCAACTGAAAATGGCCATTTGTTACCAAAATTCAGTAAGAAGTCAAGATTAAAGGTTATAAATCTAAAATCCACATATACACAACTGCATCATTAGCCTTATCTTTTTTAAACAACATTGCTGGCTGACTCTTCACCTTTGTAATGTTGACAAACCCAAATACAGGTAAATATGGAAAAAGATGTATTAATGACACAAACAATACGACAAAATCAAAATGGGCAATAAACAGAGTACACAAGAAAAGCAAATAACAGTGAACATAACGGATGAAAAATGCCCCCATTTCTGTTTGAATTCACATCTTGGATCAATAATTCAACAAAGGCTCCAGCACATCAATGTCAAGCAGGGACATGCATGCCATCAAACTCTACAATGTTACCCCCAACTGAAAAGATGGAGTTTAGAATAAATCCAGTGCGATGGGAATTTATGACAGCTTGTCAACTAGATGGACGCTCATGAATAAATCATTTGAATCTGACTGGAGCGTGACGGCACATTCTGGGAGAAAATGCCCAATTAATTATTGTTATTTAAACAGCAGTTTTAATTTCATGGCGTGCCACCCTTCTGGAACTTAATAGAGTTCATGTCGTTTGAATTATAGCGGTGATCGCTTTAGAATATGAAAGATATTTTCTAGAGTCATGTGCTACAACAATCAAAACAAGTCCAATGGTAGTGACCTGAACTTCACAACTTTTCTGATTAATTATTTTATCTTCACAAAGAAAGAAGCAGCTTTTGGAGGACAAATGTTCTCAAGTCTTTTGCCCAATCTTCTGACAACCACCCTTAGAAGCAGCCGCTCCACGAAAAAGAGATGGTATATTGTTATGCAATTTCGACTGCACCACAGGGAGAAGGATCAATCTGGCAGCTGCTCATTTCCCTGAGCAAGTACGGATGAGACAGAGGCGTTCTAGAACATCCTCTAAATTACACAGCGCTTCGGATGGAATTCCCTGAACTTGCTGCTTTTGTGAGCTCGAAATGTTTTAGTGCTTATTTCTAATTCCTAAGGCACAAACACTTTCACATGGAACACGGAGCACCTTTTTATGCCCGAGTTTCTTGGAATTTCACAAGTGAATCTCAATGTAATCAGGAAAATCAGTCAGGGTTAATGGTTGATGCCTGACATATTGTACAGTGGGCAAAATAAGCATTTGGTACTCGGCAGATGTTCGAGTTTTTAAACTTACAAGGAATGAAAAGATCTGTCATTTTCAGGGCGGGCACATCTCAACTGTGAGAACCATAGAAATGGAATATTCCTTTTAGACTGGTGCGAATAAATCAAGTAATGAGTGAAGGATAGGATTTGAAAGATAAACTGATCAGTGAGAGCCAGAATTTCACACACAAACTATTATTTACAAACCATTCAATATAACTTTAAGATTTGATGCAGGTCTCTTTGTAATTGGGAACTTGTATTATTTACCCCACTGTATGTATAAAAAAAGTTCATCGGGTTCATCTTGATATTGTGCGACTGTTCAGTAAGTAATTATTATTTTACACATGTGACCTACATAGAAACACTGAATTAGCCAAGTTATCAGTACTACACATTTGAAGGAAGAGAACTGAGGGGATGACTACAGTATGATTCAGTGTAATGATGGATCTTGACCTTGTAATTAGGTATGGGAAGATAACCGGGTTCAAGGTTTACCTTGGTTTTCAATATTGTTTCCTAAAATAAAATATACTGTGCCCAGTTGGGACAAAAGAGCTGTTTTTATACCCAGACATTTAAATATCGTAGAGCAGTAAATACAATACAGTGATACCACGAAACTGTGATATTTTTATCCAAGGTTATCACATCATCTGAATCTTATACAGGCCCATGCCAACTCCAAACCTGCAGAGAAACTGCAGTACTTGATCATAGAGTCCTTTTGAGAGTCCTGTGTGAAGGTTTCCCCAAAGAAAATGGTAAATGCTCCATTTTGATGTAAAGAAAAAAAGATTATGAAAGACATTTCTGCTATCCCTCAAATAATCTTTAAAGTAGGTTCATTTTGCCGAATGTTTTTAGCTGAAAAAGTGATCTCATCTGTAAAGACTTACAAAAGCATTGCAATCCTTTCAATTTAACTATTCCTTTTCTAATGGTATTGGGCGTTAATTATACCATGAAAACAAATTTGCTCAAACTCTACTCAAAGCACCAAATGTGAATTTCCTTATTGTAGACGTTGGCCAACTGTAAAGTCTTTAAACTGATTTGCAGTGTAAAAAATATCTTGTACGTTGTAAAGACATTTATATCACTCATAATGACAAGGTGAACTTTATATGACATCATAGACAAATCCCTAGCAACCAGAGTATTTATAATAGCCACCTACAAACCTGGTTTTTGGTTTGTTTGGCTGTTGCTACAAAGCAGGACTTGCGTATATTGTGTTCTCTAGGGAAATCTAAAGCCTACTTAATTCCCATGTATCTTCACACGGTTCTAAAATCTTGAGGTGTTACAGATCACAGTTTCTACTAAACCCATCAGAAACACAAGACATAAATGGTGCAGCTTAGATGTGATTGTTAACAGCAGATGAACAGCATCTGCTTTCAGTACCCTGCAAGTGTCAGAATATTTTCACCACTTATCGACCGTCTAATTGAAAGCACCTCCATCATTCTGAATGACAGCACAGAGCAAGAAAAACAGAGGAGGATAGAAAAAATATAAACAGCAAGCTTTAAGGGATCAAGACTTTATCAGATGGATACAGGTAAGACACAGAAATATATATTTTTTATAAGCACAGTGGTCAGTGAAAGCAAGAAAACGAACGTGTATAAAAGTTAATACAAGAAGCATTAAAACACAACAAGCATCTGTGTAAGAAAAGGACTTGAGATGTGACTTGCCTGACACTAATTGGAGTTCCTGTTGGTAAAGATCTGATCGGTTTAGACGCCTCATTACCCTTAGGGTATGATTAGCCTAGCACCCCCAGTCCACAGTCATTCAATTAAGAGTGAGTTGCATCGTGCATGTTAAAACAGCTAATAATTGTCTGTTCTGAGCATTTCATTTAAAGGTGCTTCAAGCTGCCAGGCAAAAAACTGCCCACAAACAAATTTACATTGACATTATAGACATTTCAGAAATGAGAGTAAAAATGAGCTCTACATTTAGTGTTGTACCAATGTACAGTATATCATACAGCTGAAATAATAACCAAGTTTTGATCTGTATACTCTGCGGGAAAACTGACACAGAGCCTTTTACAGCGATCGAATGAGAAAGAAACTGAAAGAATTCGGTTCATTACACTGACAAAGTACCTCAAACCACAGAACCAGTGAAGAACTAAAAGAGCTGAAGCGAGTTCTTTAAAGTGAAAAAGTGCTACATAGTACCTTCAAACCAGCAAAGAACCTTGTTTTAAGAGTATATGTTACCATTCATAAATATTTGTTGGAATGCCTTTTTTTATGTGTAACCTAATCCCTTTCCCCCCCGGTGCTATGCATTCACTTGAGGCAAAGGGGTGTCCCAATTCTCTTTTGAATGAAGGGGAGGGGTAAGGTGAAGGACTGGGGATGAACCTAGGGATGTCTGAATATACACTTGTAAACGAAGGGTGAAGAAGTATGCATGAAGATGGCCGCCATTGCAACCAGAAATCCACAAAGTTAAGTAAAAATCGCAAATGTTATTGTGCCTATTTAGCCTAAAAACATTAACGATGCACCACAGACTTGCTTATGGCATTTTCATTTGATTGTATGTTTAAAAGGTTAAAAACTTGGAGCTATCCATTTGCAATCCTTCAAAACAATTTGGCTGATGAGAACTATATGTTCAGCTCTGCCCCTAAACACTAACATTGGGGAAGAGCTAAAAGATAGGTGTCAGTGAAAGTAATGGAACTCAGTGGTCATGTTTAATTATAAATCATTTTGATTCAAATCAATCCATTAAAGGAATGATATGTTTATAGTAACAAGAGCAGCCTATTTAATTATTCTAATGATAAGCGCTTTTCAAAACAACTGGTAAAAAAGATTGGTCTTAACTCACCACAAAGTTGGGCATAAATCAATCATTCAGAGATACAACAAAATGTAAATGCTAGTCTTATGAAGTGATAAAAACTAAATATTGTGATGCTGCAAGGCAAGCTGGGCCAGCAAGGGGGATTGAAAAATGTTTTGTTGTGGAGTTGGTAAACTTTCATCCACTTAGATGGTAGATGTGATAATTAATCACAGCAGCTGGAATTGAACTCTGTCTGGACTTATATGTTATACAATTATTTCTTTTTTTTTTTTTTTTTTTTTGTAAAAATGTAACAAACAAAGAATTTTTTCACAGTTCCGGAAAAGAAACATGTTCATTTTCCTGATAGAGACTTTCAATTCAATGGAATGGTAGATGTTACACCTTGTAAAAGTGTATAATAGTAGATATATGCATTAAATGTTTGAATGCAACTATTGTGCGAGTCTACTCAAATTGGCCTGGAACGTTAAAGAGAAACACAGGTATTTCAAAAATGAAAAGAATGATTCTCTTAATGAATGATTTCATCTTAAATTTGCAGAGATGGCTCTTATTGATTAAAACACAACAGCACACGGCAGTCAACATTCAACACTGGACAGCGAAAACAGAGATGCCCATCATAATCAACAACACGTTGTGACCTCTATTGTTATAATCGTTTTGTGTATGAATAGCCCATTAGATTGACAGAATCCAGTGCATCCCTACAACTCTTTATGACGGTTGGCTTCTTAAAAAGACCAGAAAACACTGCCACAGTAACTGCAATCTGAGACAATAACCAAACAGTTTGACAGCGCTGACATTGATGGACTCAAACCATGTTTGTGGGCACAAAATCCCATTAAACAGCAATCTCATCATCCAAGCTGTCAGCCAGGCTGTGTTTGTTGAGTACATTGAGAAGACGCAGGGTGCTTTCATCCTGCTGGCCCCAACTTTCATCACTTTCGTCTGTGTTTGACTCATATTCAGAGGCGATTCCTGACTCACGGAAGCGGAGCAGCTCTAGGCTGCCCAAAAGCTCATCCCTGGAGGACGGCGTTTCAGGACTCTCCTCCTGAAATCGGAAACACTCAAACTTGATCAAGGCCTGGTTTTTACCTATAGGACTCCCAAGAGGAAGGGAGAGTGGAGTCCCATCACTGAGCGGTGGCATGAGAGCGTCCTCTGATCTTGGTGTGCTGGGGTCACATAGGATAGGGGGTACATTTGCACGGAAGGTGATTTCAAGGAGACTATCCTGTGAGCCCACTGAAGAAATGGAAGAGAAGGAGGACATAAGAACATACCAATGGTCTGAGAATGCATTCATGTATAGACAATTTTCAAAATGATGCATTTAAAAGCCCTAGAAAAGCACACCATTATATACTTTTAAAACTTTAATATACATTTAAGGCTTTCCTGTGGCTTAGTCAGTAGATCATTGGGCTAGAAACGCAAAGGCTGTGGGTTCAAACCCAATGGAAAGCAACAACTTTGTTCATTCCTTGAAATGTAAGTGGTTTTGGATAAAAGCATCTGTTAAAAGTGACATTTTAAGACTATTTTGAGAGTGTAGGAAAAAGTATTGGAAGTTTTTCTGGCCAGTATTTTTAAGTCTTAACTAGACCACTCTCATATCTGAGCCTAAGATTTGCATCTGACATTTTACAATGCAACCTCAGTTGGAACAGCCATGTCACATACATCTGCTAAACAGAATATATATACCAGCCAGTTGCTAAAGTTTGAACACAACTTTGATGTTGGCTTTTAAAAGTGTTGTTCTAAACTATTTTTAAAAATATGCCAATAGTGATTATGAATGTTATAAATTTTACCACATTAGTCAATGATTTTTCAGAGCTGAGCTATAGACTTTTTTTTTTTTTTTTAAACATTCTGGTTTACAGGGTAGACTCAATTACTAGACAGTGACATAATATGAAGTTCCTCATGTTAATACGGTTTAATATAATATGAGTCAAAATAAACTAACCCCCATGGAGATATGCACTAGCGGGAAAGAAATGAATGGATGGATATTTTGTTGGTGAATAATTATGATGCACAGAAAAGCATTTTTTTTTTCAGCAAACTACTCACTGGAGCCATGTCCAGCAAGCTTGAGCTCGAGTTCCTGAAGCTGCTTGACCAACAGGGAGATGTGCTGTAGCAAATCTTTATTCTGCAGCAGCAACTGGTGAACTCGAGCCTGGGCTTCGATTCGTGCAGCCGCTTCAGCAGAGAGCTGATCCTTCAGCAGATGAACCTGAGCGCAAAAAAACAGCACCAATCAGTTCTTCCGACAAAGAATCTAACCAAACACACAACCAGCTACACAATTATTGTACAAGTATTTTTGGATAGCGCTTTGGTATTGGCCAAGGTGGCGATTTTGAAATAACAGGGTAAAATCATTTGTTTTTTATTTTTTGATGCACTTTTTTCATTGTCAATTTAATTCTAATTGTTGAAATAAACCTATGATTCAATGGACTGACCTTTTTTTTGGTTTGTGAGCAAACATTAAAACAGATCGAGGGGTCAAGTTATTATTTGTATTATAGCATTTATTATAGCATTAGTATTTATTCCACCACAGCAAAAATGTCTTCCTCACTAGCATGATTCTATCCATGAAAACAGAAAACAGACCATAACGCATTGACAAAGTTGCGAGTAATATTCCTAATTCCTGGCCCGAAATCCACCATTCAGAATCCACAGGTTCTAAAGAAACAGAATGCAAGAGAGTTTCTGACAAATCCTTTCAGAATTAGAAAAAAAAAACAGTGTGGTTTCAATGACCCTGTGCTGAGCTTAAAAATGCATTCGTATGGACAAGGCCTTTTCAATTTCAATTGTTTTTCAAGAATATATCCACAGTTAATACTGAACACAATAAAAACTGTCTTTACATTTTGTGGCTGAAAAAAAAAGAAGAGACATACAATTGTGTACATCCTGTTTACGACAAACAAATGCCACAAAAGTTTTCCAAGGAAACCATGACTCATTTCGGTGCCCTTTATAAATGCTAAACCTCCACCAAGAGATAGACAGTCACTCTACTAGTGGTTTACAGCATCACTTCATTCTGAGCCTGCCTTAACAGTCTGACTGCTACGGAAGCCCCACAGCTGCCCTCTGAGAAGCCTGCTGTGATTTATTACCTAGTTGCTCATGCCCTTAAGAACAATACAATCTCCAGATAAAGGCAATGAGCCATTCAGTTCAAGACTCCAGGGAGTAGAACAAAAAAATGACCATTCTGTAAATGTGGCTCAAAAGCTTTACCATCTTTTCTTTAGGGAGCATGTGCTCTGACAAAGAACCACCATCACAAGCACATGCAAGCCTCATATTTAATACAGGAGCAGACTTAAATCTCACTGGCTACATTTACATGGCCCCCAAATAATCCATTTGTGATCAAATTATTTTTTACTATGTGCATCATTTAAATTATAAAAAACAAGCTTTTTCTTTCATATTCTAAATATCTTGAAAATGAAATGAAAAGATCAATACTAAGCAAACTAAAATTAATCTAAAAACGTAAAATAATGTACAATATTCCAGATGAACAATAACAATTAACACCCAAGCAAAAAAAATGTGTAAACTTTACATTATTATTTGCATGGTGTCGTATTTTTCTACAATGGAAGTCTTCCACTCCACCTTCTTACACATTTTGGCTAAACGATGTACTCATTCTAAAACTGGGAAAAAATTATACACTCTACATGTCAACAACGCCAAATTCACAACCATTCATAGAACATTTCCTTGCTCTCCAGGATTTGCCAGACTAGACTCTTATTCTTTCCACACTACTTCGACAAGGTTAAATTGGGAGATAATTTACCCGGGATGAGGGTGATTTTTCTTTTTTATTCCTTCTTTTTGTGGGAGGGTGGGGTGCATTCACATATACTGTGATACCAACAAAACACAATAAAAAATACAATATCAACATTTTTCTTAGTTTACAAATTTCACCAGCATTTGGTTCTGAGAATGAAAAACCACCCACATAAAAAAATTCTCCCTGTATTACCCCTTCAAATCAACTGATTCTAACAGCATCTATCGTTTCATCTGTCATTCCTTTTCCCCAAGGACAAGAGCATCACAAAACAAATGGAGAAATAAATTAATAAGTTATGATTGACTGGTGTGATGCTTTGATAGCTTGCTTCAAAGCCCAACTTTTCCCTCCGTGACTAAAGACATCAGAGCAGTCAGAGGAAAGCCATAGCTGGGTTCTCCTTAACTGCGTGCTCTGTTGCAAATGAGCATGTTTCACAGTGATGGTGGCTTTTCTTCTCCCAGCTCTATCAGGTCGAACATCCTTGACTCTGCTGCACCTCAAAGACTTACTTGCTCAACAAAGCTCTGGGTCAGAAGAGCGTGGAACCAGATTCCACTCTCTTAGAGCTTTAAATGTACTCTATAGGGAACAAAAAAATAATAATAAAAGAAACAAAAAACAACTGTTTTTCAAAGCTGTGTACCCTCTGGCTGAGAATTCAGCTTTAGAAAAACAACCACTTTCTCCTTCTGCCAAACACTGTGGCTAAACAAGCTCCACAGGCTCCTGAGGGCTGAATAAATAAAGCATTCTAGTGCTGGGAAGAATGAGAATGCTTAAGTTTTGTTCACTAAGTCATGACCGAATGTTCTGCTGTTGGGAACTGTAGCAATGCAGTCTTAAAGTTAAGGAAAATCCTGCTCTAGACTGAAGGTTGTGGACAGTTATGTTAATGTTGTATTGTGTAAGAAATGGGAAGTCACAATTATGTGGTGGGTGACTGGTCAAAAACAAGTTTCGTATTTTTTGCAAAATGTTTCAGTTCTCATTCTCTTTATTAACTTAAACCCATCCAGCTAAAGAACATGGCCATCTCAAACCTAATCAGTTGCCTGCCACTTTCTCTCTATTCCCTGTTGAAATGCTGTAAAACCAGCTGCTGACAGGCCATTCAGCAGGTGACACATGCATTTACATGTGAGTGTACATATCTATCTTACCTGAGCGACGGCGACCTGTGTCTGCTGCTGCTGTTGGGTGAGCTGCTGTTGGAGCAGCTGAAGCTGGTGTGGCAGTGAGAGCCGGGTACCACTGCCCATCACTGATTCACTGCCTGCAGGGAGCAGCAGCTTCGGGGAAGACAGCAGGATGTGTGCCTCCTCAAAAGCCTGCAAACAAATAATAAATGGTCTGTCAAGAGTTTGACAATAGATGTTCACAATAGATCTGGACATTTGTTTGAAGTTTGAGTGATAAAATTATCTGGATATGTGTGCTGCTGCACCAATAAGAGCGATAGGTGGCTTGCATGACATCATTGCAGAGGAGCGAAATACAGATTGTGGGTAGGAAGTGAACTTATAAGAATCATTAAAAGAAGCTGAAAATGTAAAGTTTTGCATTGATAATAGATGCTCAAATCGACCACAAGCTTATTTTAAGTGGCAAATGTCATTGGTGAAAAATAAAAAAAATTAAAAGTAATAAACGAACCTGGGTGTGTGTGAGTGTGTGCGTGTGTGTATGTGCGTGTGAGTGATTGGAGGAGTGGAGTGAAGTTAGTGATTATCACATGTAGTTTGCACATTACCCCTAAAAAGTCCAGGCATATTTGAGCAAATTGTCTTTAATAAATTACCTTTAACACATTTATTTTTGTGGCAAATTCCTGTAATAATTTCAGCAAACCTGAAATTGTATAAAAATACAATTCTGGCTAGTGTATTGTACTTGTTAACAAAAAAAATGTAAAAAACAACAACAAAAAAAAAACGAACTACAACAAAAAAAACAAAAAAAGTTATAAAAAAAGAAAGCTTTCCTAAACGTTATACACTGTTCCAAGCAATTTTTGTCCAAGTACTTTAAAAAACACAAGCCGTCTCACAGATCTTGTACTTCCAAGGCTTATTCCTTCTTTTCACCACTAGATGGCACTGTAAAATGAAACTAAGATTTTACATTTAACATTTTAATTTGAGTTACCTTGCAAATAAGCAAGTAAGCAAATAAAAAAAGCTAAGCTGACAAAATGCCATCTTATGTTTTTTTGATGACTATAATGCATATAAGAACGTTAAAAGACGTTTAAAGCTAGTCACTGAAAAATGAAGGTGAATGCACTGATTTAATAGTAAATTCTCTAATTAAGACATTAGATATGATGTTGATCTGAGTTTAGTGTGTTTCATTTCTCAGATGCTGGGTGATCAGGATTTCCTCCTGTGTGTACCAGCAGCTGTTTGTTTGGTGTTTAGGCTGTGTTGCAGAGTGGCATGCTATAAACAACACCTGCTCACCAACATCCACACACCCACACCACCCTCTGCATCAGTGAATCTAGCTCAGCCGGTGAGAGCGCTGACATCCGCTCAATTCATAGCTTGAAAAATCTGAGCACTGTGTCTGGGGAATAAATCTGTGAATCACTTTACAGCTTCTCTTCTGGTATGAAGTTAGACAATGAGAACAAGCTTGCCTTCAGACACAATGTTTGCTTCTTTTTGCTTTTGAAACACATATGTACATAAATATGAACCGAGTGCTTGAACTGAACACAGAGGTCTAAAAATAGCAGTTAAGAAATTTGGCAAATTTTATAAAAAAAAAAAAAAACAAACAAACAAACAAAAAAACAACAACAACAATTGGACTACTGTTTACTAAATGAAAAGTGTGAATGCTGCAATGCCCATTGAATTATATTTTTAATATTAGTTTAACAAAATAGATTAAATGATTTTAGGATGGTAACTGAGCATATTTATTACACAGGAGTAATTATATTTCTTCAGGCTATAACAGTAATTATATAATAACAGACTTAAGAAACTTAAGGTAAAAGGTATCGTGGGACAATGTTCATTTCCACGCTTTCAGTTAAGCACTGCAGAATCACACAAGAGAATGCTGCTAAAACTCTAGCGATCAGATTTATGAGGACCCTTTAACACCAGAGATTTCTTTATTACTCACTTATACAAATATCAACCGTTGATTTAATGATATGTGTAAAATAGAAATGGCCTTGTGGACTTCTGACTTCAATTGATAAGAAGCATCTATTAAATGTAATGCTTTCAAGCTGATAACTTCATCACTTCCACTAGTTTTAAAAAAATGTAATGTTTAAATTTTGCATTATACCCTCACAAACAGATCTAAGCATCAGCTTCGAATCAAGACAATGGCTTCTGTCAAGCATCTATAGCTTCTAATCTAGAAAAATGAGCCAATGTCTCTGATTGTGCAGAAAGGAAATGCTGCTTAAAAGCAGTTTGGTCAACGGCAGATCAGATCCCACTACAAACGTATGCAGCACTGACTGAGTACATCTAAATATTTAATTTGAAATAGGAAATATGGAGAATATAAGCTGTTCTAAAAAGCACAATAATTGCAGAACAGTCACAGTCATTTCTCTTCATTTGTTTCTTTCAGTCATATAAAGAACATGTTATAGCAGTAGGTGAAAAATACTGAGAAACAGTTCTAACACACCATTTATTTAGAACCCGAAAAACATGTTGAGTAGTTCTCATTGGTTTGCACTCAGTTTTCACCTCAATGGTATTAGACATGGTGTATAACTGTGACATACATTTTCCCTCTGGAATGGCAATAAGAGAACAACCTTGTGAAAAGCAACAATGTTAATGTGATATCTATGTGAAAGCTACAATGGTTCAAAATGACCATCGCATTCAAAAAAATGAACTTTCATGAAAAACAGGGATGCGGGTTCAGAGATGGCAAAGTATAAAAGACTGAATAATTCTTACAGAAACAATGACCTTTCGGAAAATAAAAGAGGCTAAAGGCTCTTTTTAGCAAAGTGATCCTGTACTGTTAAAAATACCTGTAAATTTAACAGCCAAATGTTGTATAAGTGGCATGTCACAAAACGTGATAACTATAAAATTACAGTAAAAAAGTGTTTTACAGAGTAACCCCTTACACTTAACAGTTGCAATTTTATGACAATATGGTCTACTGTCGTAAAATTAACATTAATACGTAACTGTACTATCTCTAATGAAAAATAAGGGATTTTAAAAGTTGCAACATTTTTTGGGATCATTTTTGTAAGAAGCCCAAGGGATCACATGCATTTAGACAGCTATAAACCATAACCATTTAAACTTTTTGCCAGAGGTCCATGTACAGTGGCAAAACATAAAATAACTAAAAGCAAATAAAAGTTCCCAACATAACAGAAATAAGATAAAACAAAATGGAAAGACAAAATATAATAGCTTCACAACACATGAGTCATCACTACGATCTTATTCCCAGAAACCAATATTTCCAATATTCAATGACTGACTGCTCTAAATTATAGATCAAGGTTGAAAAAACATGAGCTGTTTGCGTCACAACTTTCATTCATCTTATACTAAGCAGTGATTCAATAAGATAGATAGATAGATAGATAGATAGATGATGAGTTATATGAATAATGGAGGTTTGAGTCTGTTTAGGCATTTCCATATTCATATGACTCATATAAGACATAGCCAGCCATGGTGTCATGAAATAAAAACATGGAAATTTTTTAATATGTAACTAATATACCAATCTTTTTAACCTACTAGCTAGTAATAAATCCACTACTGCGTAACAAAATCTCCTTAAATATGAAGGCAGTGTGCATTCAGACCACTGTCATTCACTAAACCGATTCAGCTAAATGTTTATTCAAGCTACAAGATCATTCAGCTTTGAGGCCTTGGAGATTTTAAAGTGAGCAGCCCCAGGACAGGAACATGACTTCAGGGATTTGAGTACAACACTGTACGGGCAGTGCCACTGTGAGATTTCTTTTCAAACATGACAAAGATCTGTCAAAGTGATGAGAAGAGACAAAGTGATGAGAAGTGTGCATTGTTGAATTATCACAGTAAAAGTCACCTTAGGGTCCTGGCACACCCACAGGAATAACACTACTTCAAAAAGATCAGACAAATCTAGTATCTACCACAGCGTAGTCCACATGGGTTTCCTCTATTCATGTTCATGTTTCAGAGAGTGAAAAACAATGACTGCTTTTAAAAGGAATTCACTTTTCCCTTTGGTTGTTCATAAATTGACACCTTAAAAATATCAAGTTATGGCTGTCAGACGGTGTGATGAAGGAAAAAAGGATGAGCTATTCGAGAGCCGACTAACTCACACTAATTATGATTAAGTGTCAGACTGAGGCATTTTTGTATTCTACACTTTCAAACTGACGATAAATGCCAGTGTAACACATTAGCACATGAATGAGTAAATAATGAATTATTACGCATGCTGGACTATTTATGCCTGAATGAATACAATGACAAAAGGGCACTGTTAGACAATCTGAAAGATCAAAAAGAACTAAATACCAAAGATTTATCAGTATCTAATGTATTCAACGCATCTAAGCGGTCCTTTGTTATTTACTATTTGTAGGCATTTTATGAATATAATCATCAGAGCAGATTGCCAAGCTTGAATTAAGATAAAAGTTTAAATCAGCATCCAATTCTTATGTTACTCTTTCCTTCTCATAGTACATTGATATGCAAAAATACCTACTATATAGAGTGGTACCCAGAGATATGAATGCTTCGAGTTACAAAAGGTCTCGCAGTAAATTTTCGAGATATCTATTCGATTTCGAAAACAGATTTAAATTTTTTTTGAAAATTAATTTTTTTTTAAATGAACTTCTACTGTTGTTTCTGAGAACCGTTACACGGATTAGGTGTTTTACACGTAAAACTTGCTTCGACATACGAATTTTTCGAGATACTGAATTAGCTCGTAGCTCGGGGTACCACAGCTTGTTTATGTATGAACAACTGGATTGCAGTTTGACGAAGAGTCCATTGAATCACCCATAGATTCCTAATAAAATATTTAAGGGCTCAAATTGGGCCTAACTAGCCATGGAAGTGTGTCACTTCCAGGTAAACGTAACACGATAATAGCCGAGTCATGATCATAGCAAAGCTGCAAGAGTGGCTAAAAGTAAAGAGGTAAAGTCTTTATCGTCATCTCCTCCATCTTGACACCAACACAAAGTGATGCAAAAGTTTGAAGCATTTTACATAAATGAGCTGATGTAATAATGAAGACGCCCCCCCCCAATTGTCAAATCTCTACGAGAACAGATTTGATCACTAGTAATCAGACAGGGGTCATTTCTTGGCTTTTGTACTTGTTTAAAAGTACATTTTATCACTGAGAGCTTTATTTCCTGATATAAAGAAGGGAATAAAAGGAGTCTTTCTTATTTAAAAGCGTATGTTTTAATTTCAACAAATTAGTTCAGACCATGTACATTCACAACTGTTTGTTAATCCAAGCAGAGAGTGCTTCCATCAACAGTCCTAACGACACTAAATGTTTTGAAAAAAACCTCAAGAAGGCTCATTAAATTGTCATTTTCTTTAAATCCATGTTTTTTATTAAATAAAAAAAACTGTGAGGTCACTATGTGTACACCTTGATGAATAAAATAAATAACTAAATAAATAAAAAGACCTCAAGACCCCTTTAAACAGTCCTCTACAGCCAGCACAGGGTCTAACTTCTCTATGGAAAATCTGTTTTGTTAATGACTGCACTTTCACAACAAAAATCAAGGTCACAGAAATGAAACTTTAGAGTGAAACTTTCTCTTTCATGAGCTTCTGAACAAGGACAGGGTGCCTTGTGATGTTTACTTTTCACCTGCAATGAAGTCAGTCGTTAGAGGAAAGAAATGTAAGCCAATTAAAGCAGCTACTGTGGTAATGCATAATTCATTCTAGAGCAAGAAACAATAAACTTTTTTTTGTTTTTGAGCAGTGGAGGCTGCCTGCAAATAAAGTACAAATACTCTGTAAAAAAAAAATAAACATGGCTAAGTAGAGTTTGTTTTGCAGGCATGTATCAAGCCCAAAGTCATTTGGGTCAAAGCAGTTTCGCGAAGCAAACGTGTTTCCCACATGCAATCATTAAGTGACAGAAACCCCAATTGAGAAATATGCTATTTATCCAAAAGTATGTACTTCCTGGTGGTGTGTTCTAAACGTAAAACTCTCAGCTCCTTTAATGTCTGGTTGGCTTTAAAGTTTTTCGACCATACTGCAGGAGCAGGAAGTGATTCCTGGCAGGAAGAGGATTGTTTGCTGGCCAGAGATCGCCTGATAGCATCGGAGCTATAGTGTAGCCTCATTTCTTTATACTTGACAGTTGAAATACCCACAGCGCTTGGCTGCCACAGAGTATCCATACCATGCTGCTAAGGTCTGACACTGGGTAAAGTTCAGAACCGCTGGGGAGGATGACAAATTGCTTTCATTAGGTATTCAGAGACGGTTTCATCAAGATATCCTGCAAAGCACAGAAACGTGGGATGCAACCACTTGTGCACACAAAGAATCTCTTGCCTATTGAAAGCTCTGAAACAAACACAAGGCAAACAGTTTCAGAATGCCTCTTGCTGGTTGGAAACTATCTGGCAATTACATCAATATGGTGTACTGAGATTTGTTATAATTAACTGCCAGTAGGAAACAAAACAATAAAGATGGAAATTTGTTCTAGCCTGCATAATAACAATAACAAGAACACAAAATCCCAGATTTCTTCTACATAAATGTTACCAGGTTTTCCATCAAAATAAATCAAAATATAAATAATATTTAATGATCATACAAGTTTTTTTCCCAAAACTAATGTCAAACATTAGAGTAACAACATTGGCATTGATGGACTTTTTCGTTTTTGTGTAGCTTCAGGTATAAATTTTTCCCTCCCTCATTTATTGTTCATGCCCCGTTGACTTCCATTATAACAACCTTTTTTGCTTGCAATGCCGTCAAAAATTGAGATTTTTAATGTTGATCATGTACAACACAAACAGGAAGACTGCATTTTTGAGTTTTTGAAAAGTTTCAAAATATTTTCTCTTAATATTCGTAAAAAATAAGATTCGTCTCCAGAAATCATTCATTTTGAATGTGGCCACACTTAGACTCAAAATCACCCTGAAGTGTCAAAAAGGTCTGTGCTACTATCTGGACCTCTCAGAGTCTCCAGATTCTGTTCGGATTCATTGAGAAATTAGTCTGAAGTGTTTTAGTGTTCGCTGTAACGGTTCAATTAAACACAATTTCAATTCATTCACACTCCAATACTCCTTACTAATCAATGACATTAAAATGAATAATTATGGAATTACACAAACCACAGAGTAAGCAAACTCCATAAAGAGTTACTTCATTAAATAAATCCTTATTTAACAGGATGGTTTTTATGTAAATGCACGGTGAAACTGGGTTGTGCATTGTGGGATGAGTAAAACATTCTGGCTGGTTTATGTCATGAAACAATCATTGAAGTCCAGCACAAGATTTCTGACATTGTAATTTCCTGAAGAGAGGAGCCTCTTTCTTTATCAGCCGCAAACATGACTAGTCTCAAGGCTGCAGAAAATAATTTAAAATACCCTCAAAATCCAGCTTGAGTGCAAAGCTAAACATGGTTTCAGAGGGGTTCAACAAATAAGCCCTTGGACAACATAAAAGCCTGCATTCAACTCATTGACGGCTATTTTTAGACTAATTCAAATCCTAAACTCCAATACAACGCCTGTCACTTCAATGATCCAGATGGCACATTTAAGGAGAATGTAATCTGGAACCAAGTAATTCTTCAGCACCTTGTTAGCTACATTCTCCTGCAGAACAGTAATCAGTCAAAATGATTCTCTTGAAGGAACATGTGCAAATACATTACGCCTTCACAAGCAGTTTTAATACTACAGGAATTATGATAACCATTTTAAATCTGCTTGTCAAATTTATGAGAGAAAAAAACAAATCCCATCTGTGAACTAATAGATAAACTCAACTTTACAATCTATTAATTGGAATTCATAAATAGTGCTGAGGCTGTGTTTGCCTATGCTGATGTTGAACAATTCACTAAACTTCAGTGGGTACTGTTGAAATTGGGGGTTATTGTTAATGGAACAACTAGAATGAATAACGTTATATTCGCAAGTGCAATGGTATATTTAAAAAATAAGGGTATCTTAAAAAAAAAAAAAAAAACCTTCATCCACTTAAAAACACAAAAACACCCCTTGAAGAGCTGTAAACAATCATTCCAACGTCCCAATGTCTTTTTTTACCAATCAGAAAATTTAAAAATGGTGCCCGGTAAATGGAAAATTTTTGGCCAGATCAACTTTGGCCAGAGTTTTCAGAGAAGGCTTCAGGTGTACAATAACTGCACTGGTCTGAACAAGGGGTAATTGATTGGCAAATGTTAATTGATTATTTGAGGATACCTTCTTGTCCTTGTTGACATCTTCCTCTTTCTTGGCTTCATCCAGATCAGTGACACCACGGCTAAACTCATCCACTGTGCTGTCAGGGAGGGTAAGTTCTTCTGCGTCAATGTCTGTCTCATCTGTCGCTGGCTTCTCCGCCCCCGTCAACTCTCGGTCTTTGTGGAAAAAAAAAACAACAACGAAACATCCACTTTGGAACTGAACATGGAGATTAAAAGACTGATTTATACTTGGTAAAGGTCAGGTGTAGACCCAAGTTTTGACCTTCTTCTAAATCTTTTTTTGATGGACAAGTCTGTCTGTTTAAGAGCCATCTCTGTTCTGTATGTATAAACATTGATCCAGGACAGAGCTTGATGAGATTACCAAAAACTGTGCACAATCACATTCTAAGAAAACACTGATATCTTCAGAGTAAAGATTGAATCCGCTGTGGGATGGATGGTGTTACTGATATGTTGAGTTCCCAGCACAGCTCTAAGCAGATCTGTGTGTAGTTCACATGACACCTCAAATAGTGACTGCCACAACCTGTGGTGCGACATGCTATACCACCTCCAAATCTAATACGACACTGAACAACATTCTGGCATAAAAATACCTCAACCACAGGCAGGGGGCTGAATGATGCATATTTCAAATATGTAAGATATTAAAGAAATTATTACAATAAATTACCATAAAAGATAAAGGAAAAAAATATAAACATGACATATTAACCCATTAAGCCCCTACAATGGACATAATTTCAGCACTTGCTGGTGATTGTCACTGAATTTAAAACTTTTTTCTGTGACTGGATGTTTTTCATTCAATGAAATATTAAAAAATATATACTTGACTGAAGACAACGCATTGGCAGTTAAAAAGAACAGGTTTGGAGGGGTAATGGCTATTTAAGGGTGGCAGTTTGACCCAAGTCATTAAATGTTTGGTCCATTTCCTTTTCAACTTGTAATATGAACACAGAGTTTAAACTTGGGAGTTTAGACTGGATTTGTCACCGGATTTGTCGAATATGCAAACACATTTTAAAAACTAGAATAATGCATGAAATATTTACGAATACAGCACCCAAGTCCAAGGAACAAAATGGTAACTGGGAGAAGGCATTTATTTGTATATAATAACTTGTACACGTAGACCAAATGCAATATGCACAGTCGTGTCATTTTGGTTTTGGATGCGGCTCTTTGGAAGCGTAGCCAGTCAAGACAGTTCTGGAAGGTGATAACCCAACCCCCTTTTTAATGATCAATGATCTGAAACATTTTTGTCTAACTTTACAGCTCAGAAAACCACATCTAATGCGAAGGTTTAATTGCAGCCCAAAGTAATTTGTCAATTTTTTTCCTCCCTACACAGTAAAATCCTAAGAGTTAAATTAACTCTACTCAGAGTGTATTTGGTCCCACTCTATATAGAGTTAAACCAACTCCGGAGGAGAGTTATTTAAATAAGTCTATTTGAACTAAACAGTCTATTTTTGTCTGTTTTTACTCTTTCTGGAGTGGACTTGGTCCCTTTCTGAATAGTTAATATTTAGTTTGCATTTTCCATGCAGATTTGGAAAAACATGAAGAAAATAGATAATTAAATTACTCTTTCTCAGAGTCGGTTTAACTCTATATAGTGGGACCAAATATACTCAGAGTAGAGTTAATTTAACTCTTAGGATTTTACTGTGTATGTTTATATCGTCCAGTCCAACAAAGCGGTCAAATACAAAAACAAGAACATAATCTCTTTACTTGCCACCAAAACAACCTCTATTTCTGACTTCCTTCCATCTGAAACCCTGCAGTGATACTGGGGTTGTTATGCACTTTGAGTGCAATCCTTGTGACACCACAGGGGGATAGTGAGGATTAGCAGCCACGTGTCTCAGCCAATGGAAACTCATCTGCATTAAAAAGGAAAAAAAAAGTCCAGAGGGAGCTGTAGGAGGATGATCTGCCTGAACTCATGGACCATGCACCACAAGATCTGCCCCTCTGGCACTGGCAATCAGAGGTCCTGTTCCACACTGTCTTTGAAAGTCCCAGCACACAAACCCCTTTCAGCTCAGAGCACTCCAAAACACAGAACAATCCATGCATTTTCCCTTTGCTGCCAATCAGAAGCAACATCACTCAAACACAAGCCTTTATCACCAAGTTCAAAGAGGACAAATAGATAACCACGAATCTGAAGTATGAAATCAAAGTCAGACATGATTTGAAGATTTCAGGCCAGTACCTGGAACTCCAGAGTCTGTGCACTTCTTGTCAGCATCAGCATCTTCTTGGCCATCAGCATTCTGCTGTGTATGCTGCAGGCTGAGTTTATGACAAACCTCGAAGGCTTGACCCACTGTTCGGACAATCCGCATGGCTTGGCTCTATAGAACATTTGAGGAACAGGCTGGTGTTATCAATGAACTCAATTCATATTGGAAATTTTTGAGCCAACAGTGGATTTGATTAACAATGTTTGTGGAATACATATTGCCCAAAGGAGCACTGAACAAACTGGTTTGAATAATGAACATTGATGCCGATGAGAAAAAGGTCAGAGAGGATTTAAGTAACCATGATGTATATAAAAGCAATTTAAAAGAAGAGGGACACAGTGAGTGCAGCTCAGGTACCAGGCTTGTTCAAAGATCTTTAATGTTTTAGATGGATGAAGGAGCTGAAATTGGAGATACCGAATATCAATATTTACAGAAGATTCTGGACTTTGAGCATACCATCAGGCAGCAGTTCAGCCTTGTTTGTGGATTTTTTTTGCACACCGATTTATTATGGACTAAAAAAAAGTTTGTATATACATCCTACCCCATAGTATGTCCTCTTCATGTGTGTAAAATGACTGATGAAAACACAAACTTCCACCTACCTTTGTGCATTATCTGGCACAGGGCTTGTCTCGTTGCTGTGCTTTCTACATAATTTAAATAAATCGGCCACAGGACTTATAGTGGTTTATCTATGGTATTAAATTTTTGTTTCTTCTATGCCAGCACAGTTTTTTTTTATTTACAAAAAGTTTTTCTGTTTGTGATCTATTTTTATGTCGGTGGTATTGAGATGGAGATCTGAATTCTCATTGGTGCACACGCCTAGAACAATCTGTACTTGCAGACCTTGACAATAGGAGTTCCTTGTGTAAACACACTGTGATAATGTGACTGGTCATTATGCCAACTAAACACAAAGAAGAATTTATGAATATTTATAGATTGCACAGGCACCAGTTTTTCCTTTCAAGAAGAACAGAGAGAAAGTTAAAACAGAGATTTGATCCTTGTGATATTAAATCCAACTACTACAGTCATCACTTTGAATATTTTCAAAAAGGAATTTATTTATGAAACTCAAGTTAAGTTAATTGTAAGCAAAATTCTTTCCATCCAAAAATATGGATATCATTTAAAAGCTCTAATAGCTACAAGCGCTGGCTGATGTGATGCTCTGTATGCTAGACTGAATGCAAAGAAAAATAGAGTTGTCCTGAAAAGAGTGCTTCAGTTTCATGGGCAAGAGCTGCTGTTGCATTTTTCTGATGGGTTTTCTCAACTATAGGCCCTGAAGTGAAATGAAAGAAATGCTCTGTGAAACGAAGGAGCCATCAGCAGCCTTCCGCCTCTAGAAACAGCAGTGACTGTTTCTTTTATAAAAGGAAAACCATCTGCACTCAATCTGTCGGCAGGACGACACGTTGAAATGATGCTTACCTTTTTCTTAGATTTGAAGACATTACATCGAAACACATTACTCTGTCCATCTCTTGCTATGTAACTGAAGATCTTTAAGTCTTGTGAGTCATGTGATACATAGAATATCCTGCAAAAGAGAGAAAAGATGTGTGATGAAAAAACTTATTTACATGTGTATATAACAAAATTTGAAAATAACCTTGAATTCATGAATAAAAGGATAATTTCCCAGATAGACTTCAGATTATCTTCAAGAAGATACAATTTATGCTAATAAGCTTAAATGGAAAATTACAACAAAAAAAACCTGTTTAAACCTGTAATGAATAAAATGCAGGCTTCATACATATTTAGATTAATAATGAAAATGGATTATGTTAACTGGTAAAATTAACAAATAAATAAAATTACTGTTTGTTTATACACATTAAATAAAGTAAATTTCTACATGCTGGACAATAGTAAAGCTATAGATAAAAAGTTAACTAAATAAAAAAGCTTCTGCCTCATTCCACTTAATTTATTTCTCAAAACCTTTTCTTCCCAGGAGAGAGCTGTTCCAAATGTTCATAGAAAAGTAGTGGAATTTTAAATCAATCAAAAAAACTGCAATCCAATCAGTCATCTTTCAATGAACTCAACAAAACATCTTGTTTGCCTTTGAGGGCACTGTACGAAATATTAAGTATCATTGAAAACTCGGTTTCTGGATAAATTATATTCACCAATTAATATTCACCTTACTAAACTATGAAGCTGAACAAAAAAAAAAACTAAATAAACGAAGTAAAATTCATGCAGAAGAGTTCTTACAAAGTACATGATCCAAATTAATACAAATAACAAAGCAAGGCCACCAAGGGATAAAAAAAAAACTATTTAATGTTTGTAGCTACATCAATGGTATTGACACGTATACAATTATCGAAGCAAAACATCAATCTACTTTAATCAACCAGGACATTAGAAAACAGATTGCACATTGACTAAAAACTGCTGAAACAAGTCAGTAAGTTAAATACTAGAACTTGGCAATTCAAAATAGCACGTACAGGGCTAGAAGACAGACCAGCAAAGACAAGGATCACCTGAAACCCACCAGTCCACTCATGGGAGATTTTGTCAGGCATTAATGGACTGCTGAAAGAAGAGAAACTCCTCACGTTAATTGGGTTCTCCTTTTTCAGTTGATACTTTAGGGAGACATGCCACATCGACAATTTGCACGGATGACGCATGCTAGTCAAGTGACTTCTACCTCCTGCCAAGTTTAATTCATCAAGTCTAAAAGCAAAATGGAGAGCTGACATATCTGCTGAGTATAATGCAAGCACTTATGATTTTCATGGAGGAGAGGGGGTGCTCCTAAACAATGTCAGCTTATGTGACATTTCAAGGCGTTATGGAGTTTCGACTAATGGAGACATTTATATACTTCAGAAATCAATCAGTATTTAATCAGGAAAATAATCTTTACATGTTGCTATGAAAATAAAGAACATTTTAATAATTTTAACTTAAGCAGTAAATGACCTCTACAGCGATCTGGCTTTTAATAAACATAAAATGAATCTTAGAGCCAGATCTTCGATCTTGTACATGTGGGTTTTTTTGTTTTAACTTGGAGGATTAAGGATAATGATCTGGATAACTTTTACACATTTACAAATAGTTTCACTCAATTTGAGACATAAAAATGAAACCTCTATTTTAATCTTTGCAAAGTTTAAAAGTAAATGTGAATTCTGGGCCGTTGTTCTCAGAAAATGTTTTTTTTATGTATTCCTGTGTTTTCCCACTATCCATTAATCCATCCGTGACAATGGACAGAAGCGTTCAGTGAGGGGCTGCAGCTGGATAACAGCTGAGAGTAATTCTGAAAATAAACAAACGGGACATGGTTCTCCAGATATCCAACCAAGTTGTTTCTTTGTGGACATGCACACGACCTTCTGGAAATAAACGCTGTGCAGCTTTGTTGCCTGGATGAAACATTGGTTTTATGACACTTGTCAATTTACTCTAAATAAAACGCAGTATAAATCTCAAATACTAGCACTCTAGCATTTAATTTTTTATCACACAAGCAAACATAGCCATGGGATCCATACACACAAGGCACCTCTGCACTCTGCACCAAATAAAAGCTATATATTATTAATGTTTCTTATCATATTCGGTTAATAACAGCAGACCCCTTCTACCTGCCCCTGGTGCCAAGTTTGTGCTCTGGATGATAAAGCCGCACAAATGTCACCATTGCTCCTAAGAAATGGTATTCTCACAGCTTCAGAGTCAACATGGCCTGAATCCCATCATCCTGCAAGTCCCCAAACACACATGATTCATAGTCAACAGCCTGCAATCAAAGAAGCCGTCAAACGCCTGCTGCGGTTGCTGCTCCATGTTTAGCAGACTTCTAAAGAGCAAAATCACTGCAATCACTTAACTACACACACACACGTCAAACACAAGTGCTTTTGTCAAGGAAACGATTTAGTCTTTGATTAATTTTCCCTACTCAAACAGCAAAACATATCTTTATAAACAAAACACAGGATGAACCCTAAGCAGCATTAATTTATTCGATGGCTTTATTTTGTCACAATAAACACCATCCAACAAAGTCAGCTGCAACCTCCACGAGATAAACTGATGAGGACAATCTATTCTAATTTGGACTTCTCATGCAAATCAAAATTTCAACAAAAATAGAGCAGTGTAAACGGCACCTTTCCGCAGCAGGAGTTGCAAAAGAAACAACTGTGTTGCTGCAAGGCTTTGCAAAACACGTTCTTCTCAAGCTTATTTACTGCTTCTGTAATTTGCATACATTATTTGCATTTTCTCCAGAGGTAGAAAAATGTAAAGTGCTGAACATTGTGAACAGTGCTCACTTTCATTTCAATAAGCTTGCTGTACTTTGACTAACTGCCATTTTAATTCATAGTGGCTTTTGATTATATCGCCCTAATTATAGATTATTATATGTAATGTATTGTATTCCTCGGATATCTACAATATAATGTTGAGTCATTATTCTTTAGTGTAATTATGAAATGTCTGTTATAGAAATGCTACATTTATTTATGGTTTTGTTAATAGAAATAGAGACATCAATGATTAACCTTTTTTTTTTTTCAAACAAATGTACTCACTGCTCAAGGTGAAGCCAGAGGATGAACACTTGCTATAGATCAAAATGTCTAAATCAATCCGCAAGCCGTACATTATATCTGCGTTAAAAAAGTAGGCTGGAGTGAAAAGATCGAGAAAAGATACGACCGTGCGGAAGAGGGAATAAAACATGTCCACTGTGTCCTCAATGCTTCGGTTGATAAAAGTGAGCACAGTCATTTTAGACAAGAATGATAAGGACAGGTTAAAAAAAATGACCAAATGGACCAAACAAGCTACTAACAGAGGAATTATAAAGACATGATCATCTGCGACACTAGTGAACATCAAAAAGCCACATTTCTGTTCAAACAAAAAGTGTGTTTTAGGTCTTTTACAACATAAAAATATAACATCAGAATCTATACAAGTACAACACATTTGTTAATAAATCCTCTTTTCAAAAGATAAACTGCAAATGTTAATATTTTTTCATTTTCAAGTAGTGCTTTAGAAATTGGCATCAAACAAATAAGAGATTTACACAGTGAGTTTTCCTACTCTCTAGTTGGATGGCAGAAATGCATTCTTGACAGGGAAAGGGGAATAGCGCTGACACAGCAGTTTCGATTTTCATCAAGACAAAATAACACACGCTTCTCAATCACAAAGCTTCAAGGTGCTTTAATACAGGACAAGGTGAGAAAAGAAATGGCTGCGTTGCCACCATTTATAATAAAAAGGAAGCTTTATTTGGTGCTTGCAGAAAAAGTCATGCTAAAAAAAAGATAGAATGTCCTGAAAATCACCTTGAATGAATAAACAAAAGAAAGCTCTTTTTATACAATTTGTGAAATGTTTAATTTTAACTCCTTTAATCTTCCAACTTTCAGCAGTTACAGAAATCACATGTTCAAGTATTTCATTTTCAACTCAACTAACACAAAGTTGAATACACTTTTAAGAATGAATTAGCTTTAATCAATTAATTAAAACATGTTTCTAAAGGTGGATTGCATTTGAAAAATCCCTGCTTTCTAAATAACTGGGTTCCTGTGGACAGAATCATGGATAGATGCATGACAAATACTTATTGAACAACAACCATTTCAAGAATCTCTCTGCATTCTGTAAATTGCACATACACAACTTACACACATGAATATGCCTGAGAACAGAGCGAGCAGATGGCCATGATGAAACATTAGGAGTCAGTAATCAAATACAAATCACCTTTAAATGTCTATTAATTCAGAGGAGCATATAACTTTGTACAGTAATGACTTTTGTATTTCCTTCAGCTGCTCTGACAGAGAGTGAATGGATGTGCCTTCAGGGTAGTGACGGGGCAGTAAAGAAAGTGAAAGGCAAGAGGAATCTCAATCTCAGTGTCAGGAGCTGCCAAAAGGGTCAATAATTAAGAGCCATTCGGCTATTCCTCAGAGCCTCAAACTGACGCGTCTAATGAAAGCTCTCGATGGTCTTCCTAGAAGCATACACTCTGCAAAACTCCATCTCCAGAGGGAGTCTAAATGTTTAGGTTCTTCAGTTAATATATAAATCTCTTAAAAAAAATTGAATTTAATTACTTTTAATCAAACTATTACTATTGAATTTTACTTCTTTATGTGAATTTGTGTAAATCTGGAAAGGAAAGAACTATAAAGTTCTATTTAAAGTAAAGCAAATGTAAAAACTGAGCATGTGCAACAGTGTACTTGACACAATGCCATCCAAGTATATGGTTTAAATTTCATTAAGGCAGAACTCTTCAACCACAGCTTCTCATTTTCTACCAACTTTTCTATTCTTTTATATATAAGATGTTTTGAACATTTTCTACCAAGGCTCCCGAAACTTATTGCACTACCGGATATGTAGAGGCATCTATGATGGAAAACCATAAATGTTAGAATCCATTTACTCTGCAGCATGCACAGTCTGTTTTTTTATATCCTACAGCCGAACATTATATTAGTATATCACTCCATAGGAGAAAAAGCAATCACTGACTGTAACCCAACTATGTGAAACTGCAGACAGTCCCACTGAGTTTTATGAGCGTGCATCTTCGATGCCTATTCACAGACAGAGTAAACTCAACATTTTGCATTGGAGCCTAAATGTATTCACCATTTTTATGAGGCGATGTTTTTATGGTCATAATTAAGGATTTAAACATTTAATATGTTGGAAAATATCATACAAAATGTGTTTATGTGATATATGGTATCAAAAATGTGTTAAGCAAAAACGAAGAGTAAAGATTAGGAAATTAGTCTAATTAGGCTTTAGGCTCAATTCAATGTAAGGATATAGGGATAGAGGCACATTTAGCAAGACATTAGGAATTTTGCTGTTTGTTTTGGTTTTAGACTTAAATCAGTCTAGTCTTAAAACAGGAGGTTTAACCACTGGAAATGTGCTGTGCTTAAAGGCTTTTACCAAAAAGTTATTTTATGTCTTTCCAAGCCTCCTATAATTGAGTAACGCTAAACAGTCAAACCCCGCCTGCAGCAGATGTGTTTGTTTCATTTCATTACAAACACAACCAACACTCAGTATTTCCCACAGGCTCCAGCTACTCAACAAGAGGAAGGTTCAGGGCATTTTATGTATTCATATCGGGTACAGAGCAAAAAGCTAAATGCGCTCTCAAACCAGGGTTAGCCACTGCTGTTTAGCATTGGACACTTCTGAAACCTTCGAAAGAGAATATGGACATTTTCTTCTTTTTTTTTTTTTTTTTTAAATGCTGAATACTTAAAAGGCAAGTACTCAGCCTGTTCTGTACGCAACAGAAAATGATTAATTAAATTACGACTATGTATAAAAACTGAATGTAAGCAATAACTCCAGGTCACTGGCATTATAAAGGCAAAACATGGCACATAATATGGCATCTGGTATGGATTTTCATCAGCCAGTGTGTCAGCATTTCCACTCTGCTGATGAAGACGGGTGCTGATTCAGTTCAGTTTTAAGAAACACAAAGGTCATCCAGTGAGAGACACCTGAAATTCATGCCTGGGGAAATTCATCTTCAACAAGGTACTGGAACCACATTTTTAAACGATGCAATTCTGGACCAAGATGCAGCTACGCAAGTATTTGGAGTAAAGTGCTCTACAAGGTTTACAACGAAAACTGAGGAAAATAATTATGTAATCTGTACTTTTTTTTGTACAAGTATGGAAAAACTAGAAAAATTGACACTGCATCAAATATCTGCACTGTAGGAGAAAAGACATGAGCAACTGGTCTGTTCTGTATATTCTCTGCAACCATTCCAATGCACTTAGTTCATAAACGATTGCAGGACTGCGAAAAAATATGGGTAAAAGGAACAAAGGAAAGCTTTTGGAAAATGTGATATTGCTGATGCTTCACAACTTCGTGTTGCATCGCTGAACAGAACTGAAAAACAAAGCGACCCAGAACTAGGTAGCCAAACGCTGAGCACTTTGCTGTGAGTGCACAATTCCATCTCTAAATCATACAATAATAGATGTAGCTGACACTATCCGACAACAACCCAAATGCACGCATTAACCTCTAGTTGATAATACTTTACTAGTGATTATGTTAATTATGTGTTGGCATATTTAATAAGGAACATAATTTTAACAGCATCACTTAGAATGTGCAAGACTTTCATCAACAAGAATGTTCATTTTGCCATGTTTGTTAGCTTCTTTAAAAATATTCAGTTCCCAAGCAAAATTGTCCAATTATAGACGTACTTTACTGATTTGGAAAACGTTGTGATAAAGACTTCAAAGGCTTTCTCAAGTTTCCATCAAGTTTCAGAAATAAAAAGTGTTTTAAATGTATTTTGTTTTGGAGTTCCATCAATCACATTAGAAGATAATTTTATGCAAAATGTTTACAGTTGAAAAATGTGAATAGTAGTCATTTAACTACAATATTTCTAAGTTAAAACTATTTATTCCTTTTTTTCCAAAAGCATTGTTTTTGGACTTAATTTATGTAGATATCCTTTCTATGTCTGTGGAATTTTAAATCACCATACAAATGAAAGTAAAGAGGAGTCTTTGCTTCATAAATATACACCAGGCATAGGAGGTATGGCTCACACAATGAGATTCTCTCTTACACTGAGCCAATTATAGTTCATGGCTAGAGCATGAGAAGTTATTAAAGTAGGCATTATGAAAGCATGAGATGGCATTTAGAAAGAGTGCTTTTCAAAGCCCATGCTCAATTTTAGCCACTGCAGCGGCAGTGAGAGAATCTGAGGAAATATCATCTTTGTTGGTCAGCGTTATAAAACTAAGCCCATGGCAAGACTCAAAATAGCTAGATTTGTGGTGAATTGTGTGTTTAGAAACCAATAGGGCCATATATATTTGAAGGACCACAAAAGGCAAATTTTAAACTAATTACACAAATTTAGCATTTATTGACAACAACAGATGTTCTTTATTTTTTCACCCCCCACAAATACAAAATATTATTAACATTATAAATTTTGGTCTAACATTGTCCTTTACAAATAGCAACCACAAACTTTTATAGGTAGATATCCATGGTTGCCATGGCATAATATGTCTTATAAGAGAAGACAATATGAACACCAACTTATATTGTGCACGAGACATTTAAAGCGATATTAAAGACACATTTTTGAGCCGAGGGGACCATTAGGTACAAGAAAATAGCTTTTACCAAATGTGATTAAAGGTTCTAAACTGCTTATTTACTTCCTACTTCTGGCTTTCTTTGAGATGTAAAAAAAAAAAGTTAAGTCTGTTAAAATTGCACACACAGCAAGTTAAAGAAAACTGCAAAGAAACCATTATGTGGTCCAGTGTTATCTGTGTGGGTTCATTGAAACATTTAGAAAGAAAAACTACACAATAAAAATGTACAAGCTGACAGCTTTTAAATCCTTGCAGCACTTGTTATTCAAACAAAGTGTTTCAGATGAGCCAGATATACAAGTCTCATTTACAATTAAGATGCCAGGCCTGATTAGAATTCTGGGATTTCTTTCAGAGGGCACTCAGCTACAAGCACAATGTTCAGAAAATATGAGCACATTTGCAAAACATTATTTTGAACCTCTACATCCAAAAACCAGACAGGCACTCATCATGTACACTCAAGAGGATACATTGTTTGCTTATTTCAGACTGTAATGTATTCCTCCTCTTCCAAAGATTGAAGTTGTTCAACACTAATGTAATGGAAAGGTAAGCCATGATCTAGATGAATGGTTAAGTCTCTAATCACATCTTCCAACACCCTTCTTTCACGCAATATGAGGGCAAATGGCAGAAGGATATTTGCTGAAACTTAAAGATTAAGTTGTCAGAATCCAAGGCATACTTCATCATAGAGTTGCAGTTTAATCATGGAGTCATGCACCTTCAGGTAATGGGAGTGTATTCATAAAACACCATTAATGGCTTCTGTGTCCTCTGAGCACAAAGACAAACTGGCATAGCCTTGAGCAAGGGTATTTAAGAACAAGTTTGATAGTCAGAGGACAGCTGACTTGGAAATGAATCTTTCTGAGGCTTTTGTTCCGGTGGTGATGCAGATGTTGGAAATTGCTTTGGATAATTTTCAATACCATGTTCAGGAAAGATGAAGTTGATAAGGTATATTAGTATTCATGACAGAAATGCAATATCTGCTCAATAAAAAGGTCTTGTATTTTTCATATATTAAATAAACAAAGATTTTGTCAAAACAGCTACTGGTCATTTTAACCAACAAAAATATTGTCAGTTTAACGATGTATTGCAGCACAGAAGTCACTAGCCATGGTTACATCACAATGTGTATAGCTGCCACACTGCGGAATGTTTTTATCAAGACGAGTGTGAATGGTTAGATTCTAAAAAAAAGCATAATTGCCATTATAAAAATGTGCATAGATTACCTTAAACCTATATCGTCAGAAACACAGAATTTAAAACGGCAGATACATTACTCTTTTCTAAATTCTCTACACTTTTCACAAGCTCTATGAAACAGGGAAACTATAGCTTGGGTATAAGAGCAGTGCCAATCAGAGCAATGCCAACAGAGTGGTATTTGCTTTGCTAAATTGGGGATAAGATGAGCCAGTACTGTAAGCTGTTGAAGCAGCCAAAGCATACTGAAACACCTCTAAAATGATGCTCTCAAATAAGCCAATCCATTGCAAGGGAATAGGGTCAGACTATACGAGTGGGATTCTTTTTTTCCTGATATCTGTACTTTATTCCAAAGTCTGGCAGAAATAATGGTTAATGTTTATGGCAAACAATGTAGAATGTGTAGAAACAAATGAGTTGCAAAATCATATCTTACCGCCTATTTAATGTCATTTGTGAAAATCACTTTTTGTTTAGAATTTTTATCACTTGTCTCATGTTTTCAGACGAAATTAAACGTTGTCACCAATGGCCACTTATGGATTTGTTTTCTATAAAAATTAATAAAAATCCTTCAACTTAGTTGATGTGTTAATGTTTGAATAATACTGGGTTGGGTTCTTTTGTTCTCCCAAAACCACATAATATTAGAAGTAACTTGTATGCAATAACCAAGATCCAGGTTGACTCATTGTGGTCATGCACAAACAAATTAAATTTATTTAAATTTTATTTAAAACATTTAAAATTAAATTTTAATTTAAAACATTAATTGTTTTTGAATATTTTCCACACTCAGTGATTAGATAGTTCTCAGCTTTTTGTTTTTTAATATTTGGTCTGTGTTTCTTTTTAAAAGAGGAAGTTCCATCACATCCCAAGCAGAAACTAACTATTTACAGGTGCTGTGACCCTTATTGCAGGAATAGGATGAGATGGACATGTGGTTAGCACTTGGAACAGCTTTTGTGATAATGCAGTTACTCCCTGCTGGCTCTGGATCATCGCAATGCTTAGCATCCTTGTGTAAGTGCAAGCCAAGATTAATACAAGGTGACAAAGTCTTGAAGTCCTCTCATTTTTTCATTAAGACTGTCACCAAGTGGTAAATTGGGTTCTGCCTTTACAACAAAAAGGCTTAGAGGAAAATGTTTGTCATGTAACAATGACCTTTTTTTTTTCAGTCGAAGCAGCACTACTGGCCCCAACACACCAAATCATTTCTATCATCTTAATCTTTAATTTGAACACAGACCACAGCGTCTCTCTCTCTCTCTCTCTCTCTCTCTCTCTCTCCAGAATACAGTCTGATCCTTCTTTACAAATGAACTCACATTCACCCAAAGGCCATTTGTAACATATTACTATAGTGGCTACATTTAAAACAATCCACTTGAAAAGGAAGATTGGACTAGGTACATTGATTTCTCCGCCTTATTTACATAATGAACACACTAATCCGGTGTTAAATGAGCCTCCCACTGTCTAATTACTTAAATGAAATGGAGTGCAATTAAATCTCCCATTTCCCACTCTCTCTCGCTATTAAATTGTTCTGATGAGTAGCTGGAGGTTTCCCCAATCCTTTTAAGCAAGAAGCAAATTATTCTAATAATAGACCCCATCACAAATTTGCTAGGTTTCTTTTCTTGATACAACATCAATTCTAGCACATTAGTAGTGATGGCACATCAACTTATCTCCTAATATGTGGACAAATATAGCATCATGTGAAATTCATTTTCTTTTGGAAAAAACTAAATGCAAGAATTTAAACGCAATTTCGCATCTTAAACATTGAATGAACAAACAAGGAGTATCTCAAAGTATAGTAATTATGATGTAGTTCATGTTCATTGTGCACTGCTTAATTATTAATTAGTTGATAATACAAAAAAAAACATGAAGTGGTCACCTGTATATTGGGTCTTGCATTACCATCATCTTGCTTTCATCCCATGTCCATTCTTTTTTCTGCAAGAAGATTAAAGTGCTCAAATTTAAGCAACAAACAAAAAAAGATAAAATGACAAGGACTGTCAGCACCCAAAAAATGTACTCTAAACCTTTTTTTCTTTGGGGGATGTCGGCCTAGAAAAGAGCTGGAGGCAATGTGCTTCGCCTCGGGGTGAACACAGAAAAGCAGCACTATTTAATTCTCATATCATACAAAGCTTCAGGATCAAACCCACATGTTCAGTTTAAAGCTGGTGCCGTGATCCTCAAGGAAACCATTACTGTGTCATATAACACTTTCAAACCGCATGCCTCTGGCATATTTTACTGATTAAATTCTTCCACTCTCAGGAAAAGAATTTACAGGTTTACATTAATAAATATTATAATAGATACATTCAAGTTCTGACTCAATCAGACTCACTGAACAGATCCATTCTTCAACCCATATAACATTAATAAAACAAAACCTGGAGAATCTTACCTTTTTCTTTTTTCGTAGAGCAACTTTCACCCCATCCACGGACACAATAATGTTGACTTTCTTCTTTTTTATATTTTTCACTTTAAATTCATACTGCAAAGAGGAGAGAAGAGATATGCATAATTAAAGAAAGAAATATCAATGTGGAGCAATTAATTTCTACTCTTGTAGGGCACCTGGGGATACTTTTAATAATTGAATTCCAAAGACTCTTTTTAAATAGAAATCAAGCACTCAGTCGTTTGGAAACATCAATAATACCATTGCCCTGATGTATTGGTATTTATGCACTAGGAGAGACTGACCTCAAAGGCCATTAGCATTGTAGCATCTCAAAATGCATGATTAGAGCTTTATGCATTTATCAACATATTACAAACTGGAAAGGAAGTCTTTCTTTCACTTCCCCAGAGCTCTTCATTCTTTATTCAGTGAGGCATTAGCCTGCTTAGAGATGTATGGATTTAGCTGCAGGCACAAACAACTGTTAGCAAACATTTTAAACAAGTAAACAAGAGTCTCTTCAGGGACAGTATCCTCATTCATCATTCCTCTCCATAAACACTATGCAGGCTTGTGAAGATATTCTGCAGTATTGTTCACAAAGTTGATTAGTTTGGCTATGAGATGACTAATTCGAAACTTCTAAATAATAACAGCATATGTTTTACTGGCAAATAATAATGCCCCAAGTAGTTAATGGGGTCCAGGATGTCAAAATGATTTATCACCCTTAAGCCACTCCCATTCACCCCTACCCCATTCTTATCTATCTTACACAGACATCCTGCCCATGTCAGTAGACAATTCCCTCTATTCGACTGCATGGAGATAAGCAGGGATTCAAATCACAAAAACATAAAATACAGAATAAAACTACCATCTATAAAAATAATTAGGGCTGCATCCAACAATAATTTCCATAACTGATTCACCTGACAACTACTTTTTGGATTAATCAGACGATGAAATAGCATTAAGGTTGTTTGCAAAATAAGCATTCTTCCATTTCCACAGTTGAAAACAAACAATCTGCATTTTATGCATTATTTAGACCTTGGAACAAAACAAAATCACTTACAACACAAATAATTAAATGTATATTTGTCCTCCAATTGTCTAGGCATATATATATATATATAGGTATGTATATATAGGTATGTATATTATAAATAAAAAGCAGACATCTTCAAAGTACACCTTATTGCGATTTTATCGATTTATGCAATTACAGAATAATTCAACGCCTTAGAGTATGTAAGTGCTCTTGAAAAAGTTCAAGTTGTTATTTAAAAGTTGTGACTCTTTATCAACGATGTAAATTAGTTGTGTCTAAAGTACTTCTATAACATGTAAACCAGGGCCTATAAAATGTAAACCAGGGCCCAAAAAAATATTTGGAAGAATACATTTGGAAAGATATAAGTGAAGCAGACAAAGGAAGACTCATGTACGATTAAGGCTCTAACAATGCTCCAGCCCTGCTTTTCAGCTAAAGAGAGATGGAACAGTGCCCAGCAGACCCATGTGACCTCAATTAGGGAATTATGAATAGTGGTATTATCATAAAGTGACCAGGAAGCATAATAATTTAGACCATTCTGTTTTTTCAGCTATTTCAACAGAACTTAAATAGCTGGATATTGGATTTCAGATGTTCCACCATGTTAAAGTTTGTGGTTGCAACCAGACACCTCAAAAGAATCAAAAATAAAAAATGCTTTAGCTCAAAGCAACAAACCACAGCAAGACACTGAGAAAGACTCCAGAATAATAGAGAAAGCTGGGGATGGAACACATTTCATGTTTTCAATCGATCACTACAGCATATCTTTCAGTTTGTTTGACTTAAATTGATTTTCTTTAAGCCAGATGGTCCCCATTTCTTGCTCCTCTACTGGCGAGTGCCATTTTGTCTACAATTGACAATTGTCTACAAGATTAAGACCGTGATAAAAATATTTAAAAAAAACCCAACTTAAAGTAATATTTGTGTGATTCAGATGTGACTGGAGAATAAAACTAAATGATGTTGACTTGTGAACTATCTTGTGTATTAAAAAGTAATGAAAGGTTTACATGCACAGCACTATTTTATTTGATACAAACCTGGTGAAGTTGTTCAGCAGGGCTGAAATCTGAACGATGCTGAACAGAATACTTCTATTTGAACAAAGAGGAGCATTGAGCTTATCTAGAATTCCTCTCTGAGCTCAACCTACAAGGTCAAAGCTAAGATCAACTAACCAGACCAAAAAGCTTTCGGCAGCTTTGTGATTGAGTTTTGAGAATCAAAAATGTAAAAAAAAAAAACACAAAAAAAACCAGCATATTATTTGAAGTTGCAAGTGCATCATAAAAATGTATTTGACATAGTTATAAATTTGCTCAACCTTCCATTAAGGTCACTTTGAAATCAATTTGACAAATCCAATAGATATACTAAAATAACTAGATAAAGAAAACTTTGGGGCTATATAGAACTTCTATTGATAGTGTTTGGTAAGAGGTTATTGTAGCTCCAATATTACCCAAACTCTTGACCCCTACTATATGCAAGTTTAAAAAGTTGTGCATTCAGACTCGCCCTGAAAGACACCAGTTCCACAACGGAACAGAGAATTAAACATGAGCTGAGGAGCCTGACCACTCCAGCATTTATAATGTCCATTTATGTATAGGTCTTTTAATCATTTATTCAATTTAAATTAGCTGGTACATAATTATTGTGATTATTAATGTGTCCTAAATCTGCCATTTCATTTACTAAAATATTTATTTTGACAGCAGCACCTACTGTTAGCTCTTAAGATGTGGTTACAAAAATCTAGTGACTTTGTTGGGACTATAGGAACCTTTAGTGACTTGTGAAAAAAAGGCATGATTCCGATAATCAGTCTTTTATCCTTCCAAGTCCAATTTTGTGAATGGGCAATATATGTCCTACTATTCCAATCATCAGTTGCTTCAGTCAAGTGTTATTATTGATGGTTGAATGCTATTTTAATTTTCCTGATAAATGCAACAGGTTCCGTGGACATTTAATTTCATTGTGGCCTCTATTTAACTCCTTTCATTACCATGTTATTCAATTGTATCGTGTAATTATAGCAATGTTTTTGAGGAGTAAATAAACATGTTGCTGTTCTACTGATGCTCTTCTCTCATCTTGTCTTCCTGAAGATTACTATCTATCTTTCGCACTAGAAATATGCTCTTGGCTCAAGAAATGTGGTCAGTTATTCATAAGAAGTGCTAATAGAAGTTCAGTTATTTCAGTTTTTTGCAAACATCTAAATAGGTACTAATCTAAAACTTTGTCCCTCCTAGAATGAGGTGAGTCTTCTATATCACAAGGCACCCCTTAAGTCACATAAGCACAGAACCCATAGTTCCTATTAAATTGCAATCTTCAATCAAGAAGTCATATCTTCCTTTGTTCGGCAAAGAATTTGAAGCCCAAGTAATAGAGGAAAAGCCATTCATCGTTTTAAGTGTCTCCCTCACTTTGCTTGTTGGTAACTTTTGAAAAATGGTATCCTTCTATAAAATGACATTGTACAGGGTGGAGGCTAATCTAGGATTTTGGTAATGCTTCACATATCAGGAGATTTGATGGGCTGCACCATTGTTGGCAGCAGTACATAAATCAACCCTGACTTATTGTGACAGTTACATGCACATGCGGGCTAAAGCAGTGACGCATTTCTAGTATACAACGAAACTGAGACTTTAATTACACCATAACGTGTCAGATTGAGATTATTATTGACCAACCCTGAGAGCAAGGGTGATCAATCATCATGATGATATATTACATCATAGGAGGCAACTCATTTTGTCTTGATCCACAAGAGATTCTTACATATAGGAAACTTAATAGTCAAATCATGCATTGTGAATATGTTAATGAGCTACATTAGCGATTCAATAAAACATGATCATGAACAAGTTAATGAGTTTCATGATCGATTGGTGTATGCACTCTGCATGAAAAACCTGAGAAAGTCTTTCTTTGACCGTCAATGACAATGTTCCTCTGGCCCACACAACCATTTCATGTGTTAATATAAAACATTTATTAAAATATGCAAAAAATAACTTATTTTAAAGAAGCTACACATTAAATGCATTTAAATGTGGGAATCCTAAAATCAGACACACATAAAAGACTACACTACATGAAACCCTGAAACAAATAAATCATTCTTTGGAACGCATTTGTAAATCATCCAATAAAAGTCTGTAAAACAAGGGACTTGAAACGCGTGTGTGGTAGATGGTCAAACAGAGATACAGTATATGCATCACAGCACTCAGTTCTTTCCAAGGTAACAGAAGTCATAGCATTCTATCACATGTCTCTTTCCCCACGCCTTTTAAGAAAGCTTTGCATTTGAGAGAGAAGGTGAGTAACAAGGTAGGTCGTATCTATAGTCCTCCAGCAGCACAAAGGAGCAGATAACTTGTCAGCATTAATCACCACATGTGGTAGATCTCTGTGAATTTCTCATGAGAAAAGAGAAAAGCTAGGAACATAAAGAGCCTCTTGAAGGTCTTGAAAGTTTACAGAAAACAAAGTGTTCACATTTGTAAAGGATCTCAACTGAAATCATTATCCAGAACATACGCAACATTTTAGTGAGGAACATCATTGAGTCATCAAAGACCTCAATAGAGCTGATACCTGCAAAACCAAGCCACTCTGACATGATGTTTAGATTCTTCAGTGTCCATGACTACAGAACACATTAACAAGATGGCGTTCCTATAGCAACCAATAAAGATCTCCTTTAGACATCCACAACTGCTGAAGATGAATCATGAATAGATGAGTTGTGATAAAACAATAAGCAAATCAACTTAAAAAAAAAACAAGAAGAACCTAATTTCATGCATTTGAATTTGAAATTCTCAAAAATATCCTATACCATTTTAAAATAGAATTCTACAAAGGCCTTGACTTTGTGTGAGTGTAGTCATATGAATTGATGCTGGTTTGTCAAAAGGTAGAAACACCAAATATTGATGATTTACATTTTTGTACAGTGTGTTCACTTGCATTTGGTAAACTTACAAAAATATAAATTAGGGTTTGACTTTTAACACAATTAGCCAGGCCGTGAAGAGTTATTCAGTATTTATAATCTCAGTGGAGGGAATGCATACTCTACAAACATCTCGCCACCTTCAGAGAGGCTTGAGACAGAGTAAAGCCTTCCAGCATCTCTATCTTTCAGACATAAACTTCATTATGTCTTTTTTCTTCGTTACAAAAGGGACATCAAGCAGAATGAACTCAAAACGCTCTCCTATCCATGTAGTGTACAAAGCTCTCCACATGTCCTCATCTCACCTTGCGTAATTCCTCCATGTTGGAAAAAGTTCTTTAACACTAATCACACACATTTTTGCCCAAATAGATAAGACCAAACAAAATAAAAAACCCCTATTCAAATAACGTTTAAATAGACACTTATGTTCTGTCTTTAGCCCCCTATTGAATAAGCATAAATATAATAATAGCTTTATTTTGTCAAATCACCTTTAAAACATTTCTTCCTTAGCATAAAACAGCACAGAATACACAGAAAAAAAATCAATCAATTTTAAATAAAAGAGAAAAATCAAAGCTAGTTCATAAAATTGAATTAATTCATAAAAACCTAAAAATGTAAATGAGGGCTCATTTCAGGGCTTTTTCCCGATGAAACAAAATCAAAGTGTGGGTTCGAAGTATAGCCGACAATAACACAGAAATTATACGCAGCATACAATTACACTCAATGACCTCACATTTTTTAATTCTAACTTCTTTTATCTGAAACACTGACTGCGATTAGAGGTGAAAAAGACCTGTGGGGTAAAAAGGCTTCATCAATGTAGCTGGAGCACAGTTTGATACAATGATGTAGAGCGGTCACGCACAAGCATTCATTTTGCAGGGAAAAAATGAAATTGTTTCTGACAGTTATGCAGAGGATGATATTTAGCTTCAGTCCCACAAATCACCATCACTGCTCCGAACGGTATGAATCTCCCAAGGCCACAGGAAGCAAAAATGATTGTATGAGCAATAACCAAGTTCCCATCATCTTGAAAAATCAAGTGAAAATAACAGTGTGAAGGTAAATATAAATAGAAATAAACTAAATTGCTTTTCAGGTAACTTTTAAGTGTAATTTAACATTAATTGATATTGAATGCTGAATTTATAAATGACTAAATTAAAAGTCAATAATTTCAACAACTACATTATAAGTCTTCAATCCAAAAACAAATACATTTGGCTTACTGATTATTTTATTTATTATTACTTTTTGATTAAGCATTAAAGATTCAACAGAATGCAATTACCCAGATAAAACGAGGACAATTTAACATTTGAACTGACCTTAAATAAGCAAAACAGTTTCTTACTGTAAAGTCAGAAGCATTTGTCCATCTCTGGGATGTAACCCACACCAATGACCAGGGTTGCACAAAACAAACCTCATATCCCTTTTACATATTCTCCTAAATAAATTCATGTTTTCCTCTGACCTTCCCCTCACATCTGCCATCTATATAAGCACAGAAAGGCCACTATCTCTCAGCTGAATAAGCACTCATTTGTGGACGCTATGAATATAAAAAGGATTCATTTTCCACTGTAAGCGAGATGAAGTGGTGTTTGTGAGGCAGACCATACGGTTCTTTTGTTATGCATATGAAAATTGCTATGTAATAAAGCAGATGAGATCACTTCAGCAAAGTGCCTGCTCTCAAATCCACATTGCATGCCTCATTATCTAGTGGCATTTCTACATTTCTAAATGTCACAGATTCCCTTTTCAGCCACATAAATATATTTTTTTTAAAAATGCCATCACTTTGTTGGTATTTTTGCAGATCCCTTGATCAATAGATTTTACTGTCTTTTTGACACTCTATATTTAGTCCCAATATTAAAATTCAGTTTTTTTTATTATCATTATTCTTTGACCTGAACATCTTTTTTGAGTTTCTTTCATTTCAATGCTACTTATTTGGCAATTTCTCAAAATTGCAATTCAACAAAGCCAGTACAGTGACTGTACCCATTCATTGTGTGGCAAAGAATTGCTTCCAGAAATGCATTGCTCTAGTTCGATTGGTTTCAAAATGAAACCATCTTTTATGGTGAAAAGCTGTAAACTCCTTTGAAAGCCTAACCAGCTGACAGACATTCTCCAGCTGTGCAATGCAGTCCTCTCATGCTCCTCATCTCCCTCACTCTGCAGCTCTCCCTAAACGGAACCCTGACACCACACAACAGACGAAGCATGAAGATATGCAAGACTCTGAATGGATGCCATGTAATTGGAGCGCTTTAAGCTCTAGATAGTGCAAATGACTAATGTATCAAAGAAGTCAGGATTTATTATGCTACAAATGAACGAAGCAGCTCTCTTGACACAGAACCAAGAGTCATCATTAGCATATCTGAAAGTTAATAGAAACGCATTTCTATAAGTCTTTAGCCCCTTCTCATTAGAAAGTAGTTAAAACAAAAGAAGCCTATAAATGGAACTAAAATTCAATATCAATTATTCTTATTAACAAAAAAACTTGAGGCTTTGATATTCACGTAACTTTAGGTGGAATCTTATATCCATCTTTCATGTGAGAGTACAGGAATCTTTGAGCATTTCACATTTACAGATTTCTTTTAACTTGACATCCATGATGAACTTCATCCTTGAGAGTTAATCAAAAGAGTCTCGCACCGTTGAGCACATTGTTCTCTAACTGCTATTGCTCCACAGGCATTTATGAAGTTTCCATGGTTACTCCCCATTTTTTCCATTTTAATCAAATCTGGTCAAAAAGAAAAAAAATTCATTGGATATGATCATAATCAGGCAATTACGCATTGCAAACAATTGGATAAATGTATGCTCAAACCATATTTCCAAAACGCAAGTTATGAAGAAAAAGAGACTGATATTCTTCAATTTAAACAAGTTTTAGTTCAGTGTTTGTGCTTCAGAGTTAACAATTTCTTTAAAGATGAAAAAAGCCACTCAACACTTGTGTATAGGCATCAACTGCTTCAATTCATTTGTTTTAGAGTTCCTGTAGAATTAAGTATTCAAAACAATATATTCCATATATTCCTAAGTCATGGAAAAAAATGATTTGATTTCAGGACCTTCAAAAACAGTGTTATAATAATAATAATAATAATAATAATAAAAAACGGGTTTCCAGAACATAAATTATACAACACTCATCTTTACGAAAATAAAAACACTGTAAAAAAATTAAGTAACTTGTAATTTATGAGGTTTAAAGAGTCCTGCTCTGCTTAAAGAGTTTCAAGGAGCAATCAGTTCATAATGCTTGTGAGGATTTATGATGGTGATATCAAAGAGCAAAGCAATCATAGTTTGCCTTCACGTCTCTTCTAGTTTATTGTAATGTTTAGCAGTAATACAAATGTTAAATACATTTAACGACAACAGAATAATTGAAAAAAGTTGGCCATTGCTTAAAGCTTAGTGTGCTTGTTTGTATTTCTAGGTGTGCTTGCTCTACATCAACTCCAAAAATAAAATCCAGTGCAATTGTTATGAAGACTGAAATGGCACATGAATTGTTGCTTACTGACAGTATTAAATGCGATTTTAACAGCAAAATTAATCTAATCCATGTTAATTCATCTTTGTTTATGTGCTATTCATGTGGACCAATGTTTATTTGATTTTTCTATTTCAAAATTGACAAATAGCTAAAAGTAATTTTTAATCACCCAGCAAATCTCTAAGGCCACTACAATTCAAGAGCTGCGTTGAGAGTGCTTCAATTTCTGGGACAAGAAAGAATGCAAAATATGATACTGTCCACTCCACTTTATGAGGGGGCATTGAATAGCCATATAGACAGACAGAAAAAAAATCTTCCTTTGCTCTGCTATGTAAGGAAAATAAGTGGGTCATATTAAAACACAGCAATGACAGTAAAGTCCCATTGCAGGTTTCATAGAGGTCACTTTATGGAATCGTTTCAAAGTGGTGGTTTCTGTTCCCAAACCACTCTTTTTCCAAATAGAAACCTTCCAAGCTCCTGAACAGGCCACAATAACAACAACGAAAAAATACATTTCATGATTCCAACAGTGACCATTTTAGAAGCAGAATAAATATTGCACATATACAGCAGAGTTAAGCGTATGATAAACATTCCTTATTATGTGACCATATGTGGAAACTTAATATATGCTGATTTAAAAGTAAAACACAGATTATTTCAATGAGGGGCTTGTAAAAGTTCTGTTTTTTTATTTGAAGAGCAACAACGGAATCAACCGATGATTAAACCACTTTTCCTCTGTGTCAAAACACCAAAAATTCTTCCTTTATTGCCATGCAGAGGTCATTTTGTACTAGCAGAGGCTTTTTTGATTTCCAAGCCTTCAGAGATGGCTAAATGCAGACCCATGTCCAGAGGGGTCGGCATAGATGTCTACTTTCCCAATGACATGAAACAAGGTCTGGCAGGGCATTAATCCCTCATTTCAACCAATTACTCTGAGCGGGCAAATTGTTTCAACTTCATTGAGCACACTGCTTAGTACAGCCTCAGCACACAACGAGAGAAAAGGCACAGGATTTGGACATTCCTTGTACGCATGCTGTGGACAGGTACGTGGTACAAAAGACTGATGGGCCTTTTTAATAAGTTTATTGTTATGACTCATGAACATAGTACCAATCAAGATATTCCCTAGTCTGTGTGTGCCACAGATGTGTTTTTAGCTTTCACCATTAAAGGTACAATGTTGCTATTGTTGGTGAATTTGCACATGCAAACCTTGGAGAAACCAGGATCTCCTTCCTTCCTTCCTGATGAGCCTGATGTTTGGCCCTAAATACTGATAACTATCCCAGGCCACTGTTATATGTGCATGAACCCAAGCACCATCCTATCCCTCATCTTAGTCAGATTTGACTCATTGTTCTTCAACTTCCTTTCTCCAGTCAGACTTTCCTGGAAGCTGAAAAACTCCAGTGGTTTAGGATCGCTTGAATATAGTATGGTCAAGAGGTTGGGTGAAAGAACAGATGGTGGTTAATGTTTCATGACATTTGTTTTAACCATGACATTTTCCAAATAAATGCCTTAAACAAACTATTTTTAGTTAATAATGTGTTTTTATCCAGAGTTGGAAGAAAACAGACAAATTATGTAGATTAATTTGGGTTTTTCAGATGGACTGACAAGGGGTTGGCATTCTGAGAACTTATTATTATTTTTTTTTACTGCCGACCTACTGACCGTTCACTGGTATGAGAAATTTCATGGATCGCATGTTCATTGGCTAAATAATTCAAATACTAAAGCGGCTTTTCTTAAGGGCTTTTCTTAAGGGCTACCCATAAGCACCATTCTCTACCTTGTAGAAAGCCATCACTTAAGAGTTGCTGACATTAAAGGTGATTGAGGTGGGCCAAAGTAATATTAAACCCAAAGAATTATAATTAGGAAGTCAATAAACTTGAATATACATAAAAAGGTGGTCAAAATAATTTTGCAATAAAAATAAAAGTGTGAACTTTGGTGTTCTTTGCCTTCTTTGTTTTCAATAAATTAGTTCATGAAAAATTACAAATGCATCTTTTGTTGAAAAAGCTGCTGAACATAGCCATGCGCCAGTGGTATAAAAAAAAAAACAAGCTAATGTAAATAATGGGACTTGATCATTATTAAACTACAATGAAAGATGAATCAACTTTATTTTGTAGTGGAAATTAAAAAAAAAACTGCAGCTTTATATTTTCCTGTTCATATTGTTCTGATGAGTCTGTTGATGCATCTTGTATCCAAGTGTTAGTCAATCATCTTGAAGGATGAAGTTAGTTTAAACAAAGAAAGCTATAAAGAGTCTGCGGAGACAATTGTATCATTGGTCTAAATCACAGTCCACAGACATTCACGGCGGGTGAACGAGTCAAGGTGAAAATGCCTGTGAATTTCATTCTGATGTCTCATATATATATACACACACAAAGGCTTATCTGGGAACTTAAACTATGTTGAAATGAAATTAATATAATCTTGCAGATAAATGTTGTGAATTAACTAATTATTAATATATTCATGAACCTGAAATATTGTATCAAACAAGTGTTTAATGACCTCACTTGTGTCCTTCTGATTAGAGTAAAAAAAACCAGAAAGAAGAGGGACCAAAGACTTAAATTAAAAAGCAGGATCCAATTAGGTCAGAACACGAATTTATGATTGTAAAAGGTCTCAGAAAGAAGATAAGTCTAGCTGTGAGATGGAAATCTAAAAAAAATATATAAGAGAACAAACGGACACTCCAAGGAGAGAGAAAGAGTTATGAGTCAATTTATTGTTCTTGGTTACCATGGTTAGGATGCGTAGAGGCTTGAGTATCCCATTGCTTTGTTGTTTGAGGCTCGTCAAATGTTATACAGAGGATGCTTAGTTCTCTAGAAGACAGAAAGCTTTTCTAGACCTAAAGAGGCCTCTTGGAGTCATCTAAATAGAAACAGCATGGCCAATGTCTTTTTTACGACTTGATTTTGCATAACAATCCACTTAAGGTCTGGTTTTGACTACTCTAACACCTAGATGAATGGATGAACACTTAGATTCTGTATGCACTTATACAAATACATTATAAATGGTAAATGTAAAAAATTTACTAATTCTTCTTGGGTTGGTATAATAATTTAAAAGAGAAAAAATAGGCCTCTCTAATTCATTCTTATAGTTTGCTTTTGTGCCTTTGGCTGGTGCTTGTACGAAAACATTTACACTTCAAGGAATGAAATGAGCAGTACTTGCTTTCCCTGGTAAAACACTAACAGGTAAAAAACACTATTTGCCTTCAAAGTATTTTACTCACTGTTTATCCTCAATTTCATGTATAAGACACATTTAATCATGCAATAGTTTGGTTGAGCACACCCTCTAAAAACTTTAAAGGACAGTGAGATAAAAGGAACATGCGCTAGACTACATAACAGTAAGAAAGAATGAATAATGCAATTGATTTTACAGATTACACAAAAAAAAACAATCATTTTTGGTAATGAATTGGAACCCTTCTGATCTTTTGAGATTTCTAATCCGTGGTAGTGATCTCCAACCCCAGACAGACAAGCTAGAAAAATGAGCAAGAAGCAGATGTTTGTTTCTACACAATTAGTATCTTGTTGCTCTCAAAACTCCTGAGCTCACAAATACACATAACAATATACTTCTGATTGGCTACCAATTCGATTTGTTTAATGTACTGGCATCAAATTGGAAAGCATTTTTGAACACTCATGGACTATACCTATAAATTAACAAAAAAATTCAGAAACAAACTCACAGTGAATGACTATTCACAATTCACAACATTGCATGACCAGCAAGTAAACTAGAATATAAATGCAGAGCACTCAATTGTAATTACTCATTATAAACATCAGGACCCTGACCAGGAGTAGATCAAAAGTTTAGTTGGGTGTTTAAGAGCCAACACGTCCAGAGTGAGGCCATGTTCAAACCAGAGTCTACTCAAATGTAGACAAATTTTAATCACAATATAGTTTAAATAACAAGGATAAAGATTCTTTGCACTAAATAAAAATAGCAAATAGTCTATAAACATTTCAGACTCCACCTCATTATACAGTACAATAAATACAGGAACTGGGTGTGGTGAAAATGCCAGCGATTAGGCTTCAAACTTTGTATTCCCCATTGGGCTCCTAAAACACCCTTTCATTAACATCTAGAGTCATATACAAATACTGAGCATGATTTCAAATTAATATTTACACTTACATGATCTCTCTAATCATAAAAACCCAAGATTTTGACAAATCATTCAAGACTTTCCTACATTCCTTTATCTGGGAAGATAAAATAGAAATGACTTCAGACAACTATACAAGAGGATTTCATCTTGTTACTGAGCACCATAGACATTATCTGATATGAACCATGAGATACCCGAGTGTGAACACTGATGTTGCACACACCCATAAAACCAATAATCATTGAAGAGATTGTCAGTGAGCCATGGCCAACAAATCAAACATTTCCTGAAACTGCTTGTACTAAACTATAAAACTTAGAGTTTAGCAAAATTAACACAGTCCAAAAAGTATTGGTGAGAAAATACTGAATGGTTTGTAAAAAGAGTTGATGGAAAGATCCGAAATTTTAGGGTGCAATCACAATGGAATTTATTTGTTTCATTGCATGCCTGAGCATGGTCAAACTTCATTTTTCAGTGATTGTCTTTTACCCTTGTTTCCTTGTTTTTATGTTACCTGAGCTATGATTGGCTGATCATGTGGCCAACAGTTGTTTACACTAGGAACTGTGGTCTGTATCCTTTTACTCCTTCTCCAAAGAGATGACGTGCTTTATGCACGCTTTAGTAAATTCTGTACTTTGTGATTGTGAATAGTGTGTGCATTGAGTGAATATAACAACCTATGACTGAGTTAGAACTGTGGGAGCTTGAGCGCGTGTGCACGTGTAACCGAGAGAGCGGTTGTACGCTAAGATGTAATCAGAAGATATTTGTGTTGATTCATTTGATTATGGTAGTTTTGATTAATATTGTCTTGGTTTGTTAAAAAAGAAATGTATTCTAGAGACAAGTGTTTGTTTAAATTATTATTATTATTAGCACTGTAATTATTGAATATATGTGTTAATTAGTCCTACACAATAAACTGAGTGTTGGAATAGTTGGTTGGTTATTCCTTAGTTGTTCTGAACATGACGACCAGAGGCTTTATTAACTGATATTTCTCACTGTGCGCTCTGTGAGCCATCTTCAAATAACATAACAGGGCGTAACAAAAGCAAATAAATTAAAGCAAATACACCAATAGTTTATCAAAACAGCATTTCCTATTTATTGTATCACAAAAAATGTGCCCAATATTCATGTTTAAAAAAAAGCTACATTATTCAACCAATGCCAGGCCTCATGAACCATAACCCATTCAGCAATGCTACTTCACCTCAAGGCCAGACAAACTGAACAGTCAGTGGCTACAGCATCAGGGATATGCAGCAACAATGTGAACTTCCAATTGTCTAACATCCAATATTTTAACTTTTTCTAGTGAATAAAAACAAGCAAGTCCGTATAAAAATCGATGAAAAGTAAAAGTAAAAAATAAAAAAAAATTCAGTTTAACTTCTTTCAACGCTCATTCCATGGTGTGAGTGTTGTCTTAGTAACAGTAAGGTGATGCTGCAGGGCAGTCTGCTGCATGCCCAAACTATGTCGCTGCACTCAATGAACCATGACAGTATAACTGCCTTTGCCTAACATTTGTTAAGAAAAACACAAAGTATTTATTTTCTGCGTGCTTGGATGAAGAGTTGCAAAACAGGGTCCACAATACTCAAAAGTTGTTGTGCACTTATGCAGAATAAACTGCCTTAAAATCCACTTACAGTTGATCACACTTCCCTAAAACGTGCTAAAATGTGATACCAAGGCCAGGAAAAGGAAGTCACATCCATTCCTAAACCAAACCTTCCTGCTATAATAAAACTATATTTGTGAAAAGCAGACTGGCATGGCAAATCCAATCAGTGTTAAGAAATGACAAATTACATATTTTATGGTTTATGGCAAAGATAAATGTTGGCTACATGCACCAGTAAGTTCCATGAAGTTTAGTTAATACTATACAAAATACACAAATCCTTTGATGACATCAATACATGCAAATCATCACAATATGAAATATCTGTAAATATACTTAAATTCACATTCTTTGGATCTGAATTTTTAGCTATGTACAAGTAATGTGTTTTTAAAAAGTTCTATAAACATATGCAGAACTGAGCAGGTGTGGGGGAAAAAGAAGTAGAAGTAGACATTCAGAAGTAGAAGAATTAATAATTTAGTCTCATCAATGAAAAAAAAAATACAGTGCATGAACCAAAGATACATCAAATCAATATTTGGTGTGACCAACTTATGCCTTCAAAACAGCAACAATTCTTCTAGATATAGTTTAACACATTTCTTGATAGTGCACCATTAACCCTGACCAAATCTCCAACTCCATTGCATAAAAATAAACCCCAGCAATGAAGGAATCTCCATACTTCAATGTACCTCTCTACCGCCCATCTATGAACTCCTTTTTGGTACAGTCAAATATTTCATTAAAAATGGCAACAGGGCACCTTTTGCCATTTTTCTGCACCGATGTCAACACACTTTTGTACCTTGTTTGCCTTGTCAGAGATATGGCTTTAAACCAACAACTCTTCCATTGTTGACCACTTCTGGACAGATTACTCCATAAGATGGTTGAGCTGATTGCCCTGTTCTAAATCTGTTTTCAAAAGGTAATTAGCCAATGATCCTCAATGTATTTGTGTTTGTTCGAAATAAGTTGAACAGCACATCTTGGAAGCAGAAAATCTATTTGCGCAAGAAACATAGATCATCACTGTTGGAAAAAACTGACAGACGAACTTCCAAAAACAGCTGCCTTCCGCAAAAGTAGGTACCGTCCCATCTTGGAAAAAAGTACCGCCCAATCTTAGAAAGCTTGTGCACATACATTAGCTTTGCTCCCCCACACACAAGAGTATTTTGCGTTGCGATGCTCAAGATTTTTGGGTGTTTTTACATGTGCTAATCAATTTTCAACTCACACTGATCTATTTTTGCCAGGATAGTTTTCACACCTGCCTAAAATGTATATTTCCTTCAAACATTTTCATACAAGAGGCTTGTACATAATAAGTACTGTTGATACATGATTGTTCTCACTTATCCTTTTTTATTTAATTTAATGATGTTCTACTATTAAGTTGCAGACTTTTTTATCCTCCTCCCAGCAGCTGAAGCGACTGGAGCACAACAAAACAAACAGTGCCTGTAAAACAGTTGAACATGCGCTCTCAGTTTAGACAGGGCATGACAAAATAAACACGTGTGCTTTAGTACACAGTGTGTGGTTCATAGTATTACGTCTGCATGTGAGATAAGATAAAAGCAAACCATGTAACGTTAGTGTATCACTGGCGTCCAGCCAGAGGAAGCCCTACGCTCGTCCAGCTTGACTGGTCGGCGCCACAACTGGCCCTTAAGACCTTAGACTTTAAAGAACTCTTTTCTGCTTATGCATGAAAATCGGGTACAGAAAGCACTTGAAATGTAACTTAAATAGCTGTTAAAGATCCACGCAATTCCGCCAAGGCTATCGATAACCCCAGTTTGTTCCTGGTTTTGTCTTTTGATTGTTCCTCGAGGTGTAAATACCTTAGAGAGCTGTAACCACATTGTTACACCATACATTGTTCTCATATAGCCAGACACCTCGTTTTGTATAGAGAATTAAACATTAGGTTAAACTAAGCAGGTATAAAACTCACCCTTATACGCCTCATGGCCGCGACAATCTCCACTCGGCTGTTTGGTCGAGCCACGTCCAGGCTGCCGATATACTACAAATAAAATCACATTTAACATATTAATCTCCTCAAATGGAGTTTAGCAGCCCTGGTTAAGTTGACGTTCAGACCAGCACAATTACACTGCCATTGTTTATTGTATACAGTTGAGTCAACAACGGCCACAACAACCGTAACTTTTAAATGTAACGTAACATCAACACCGGCTGTAAACAATAAACAATAATAAGCCTACATGCAGTTTACCTTTGCTTCAAAATTAATCCCATGTTGGAATGCCTCCTCATTATGTAAAGGAATCCGCATATCGTGTCCATCATCGACTAAATTGTACTTTGTTTTGGCTGGCATGGCGAGTGCTCCACGTCCTTATCCTCGGGTAAAACACACTTTGGTAGCAGTCTAACTAACGTTGTTGCGTCCCATGACTTTCTTTAGCCGGAGGTCACTTGCTGCATACGTGGTAGCCTTGCTTTTTAACGGAGCAACTTTTGAAGAAATCCCTAGTTTTAATCCGACGCCACCGAAAAGGCTTTCCCTAGGTGTAAACAGCACATAGAGTTCTTCTCACACTGGTTCCCATTCAAAGAGGCAGTTCTACGCTGCAGCTGGTGAGAAGTGCCTAAATCCTGCTTCCTGGGCTTGCCCGTTCCATACAACTTGACGCCAGCGCCATAACCAAACCCACACATCCTCTTCGGAAGGATTGTTACGAGGGCAGAGCGCCATTGGTGGAAGGGGTGATTCCACCTGCTTTCATTGGAACACGGCTCCAGCACAGGTTTGGACTTTGGAGGGAGGAGATAAACACCTCGCTTCCCATTTCAGCGATCGGCGGCGACCCGATGGGGAGAATGAAGTGCTCTATCTAGTGTTAGAAACACCAAACTGCAGACAAATTAATTTTAGATTAAGATGAATTAACAGATTACTTTTCTGCAAAAGTAAGAAATGGAGAGCTGTTGGTGCCAGAGATGTGCTGGTTTGTCAGTTTAAGATGCTACTTTCTCAAAAGGTGATATGTTGATTTAGCATGTGACAAGTTTGCTAGACATACTAAACTAAATTTTGCAATAACTTTTATGGAGGACCATAATGTAAAAATAAACACATGCATGATTATTCAATGAAATGAAAAGTTGAACAAAAAACATACATGAAAAATGCATAAACCCATAAATAAATATATCTATAAACAAATGAATGCTTGAATAAAATAATAAGTGTAAAACCCTAAAAATCCTTAAATGTTAAATTGAGAAAGTGGGTGCATTTTGCCTCAGGAAATGTCAAACTGTAATGGAAAGAGTTCAAACAAATCTAAAATCTAATTTTGATCAAACAGAGTCACACTTTAAACAGAATCTTTATCCCCTACCCCAAAATGCTATAAATCAATTGCCCTGAAATGCCAAAGTTACATTCAAAAACAATAAAAGTCAAGCAAATGTGATAGTTATAGTGTAAGATGATTTCACCTAGTGCTGCAGATAGTGCTGCAGATAATGTGGCTGTACAGATAGTGTGAAAATCCACTTTTGCAGAAGCCATGATACTAATGTGGCTGAAAAGAAAAGTGCACATTAAATTTTATAATTTTATAATTTTATATATATATTTGACGCTTATTCTGTTTTGAGAATGAAGTGAAGACACAGAGCAGGAATACGCGGCTGATATCAGGTTTTTCTGAAAACATTGAAAAGACTTTGAGTAGAGGCCCAAAGTAAAAACAAATTTCACAAATTCTTCAAATGAATATATTTGCAGATTTCAACCAATCTTTCTCCTTTATTAGGAATTTTCTTTTTTTTTTTTTTTACAGATTTCGGTGTCTATATGCTAATTATGTGAAGCCAATTGGTTTTATGACAATCTTTCTTTGATGCTGTTGGTAGTCTGTGGGTCACCTCATGGGACCTTTAGATTTGTAACATTACAAACAAAAAGAATGGAGAGCATTCAAGAATTTTGGCAAATATTTTGTCATTACATTACACAATAATTCCGCATTATTGAAAAATTAATTTAATTCAGTCAATTTTTCAGTCAATTTTTCAGTCAATTTTATAAATACAAAAATCAAACGCGTCGAGAGAAAAAAAAAATAAAAAATCTACGTTTTGTTCCAAACAACCGGAACTGATTCAGCTTTCATCAGTAAGGGCATTATTTACTTAAATTGTTCATGATAAAATAGAATGCATAGTAAATTACTGGATCATTAGAAAAGCTATTTCAGAATAGTGCCATGGCTCATTGTTCACTCTTTGTTGTTATTGCACTGAGATGAAAGATGGGGATTGTTTACATGCATTTTTAAAAGTTATTTTTAATATGTTACATGTTTATCTGGGACTAATTATTATATACTTTTTCAGCTCTATTAGTGTGTATTAATAGAATTCGTGCCAGAAAAAGCATTTTTCGTGCCAGAAAAAAGCATTTTTCAATGTTTCACTGACTGAAAACCATTATCTTAAGAAATGTCTATTTAGGAAAAGGGATTGACTTCTCATTTAGTGAAGATTGTAGAACACGTATAGCTCCCTGTTTCATGAAAATACAAATATTTGGCTAGTGAGGTGCTATATCCTGAATGAGACTGAATAGCAAATACAAGACAGTAAAGAAAACACACAAGACTAGGATAAAATTAGTGTGCTTCCACTATCAATTGGATTGTTTTCACTTAAAATAAAAAAAAATATTGCATGTTATTTTTACATTTTATGCTTTTCCAGGTAATTCTACCATTTTGTGTTTGTAAAATGAAAGTTATTTGTTGCCTAGCCCTGGTAAAACATCAAATTTGATACTAAAAGTATTTTTCAGTTATTAGATTTTTTCATTGTCTTGTGTACTTTCCCAAATTTTACAAAAACTCCCAAAATGCTTTGTTTAGCGACATTTAAAAAAAAAATATGACTTGTTAGTTCAATGCCCCTCGTTTATGTGACACAATCTGTTAAGAATGCAATTTAGAAGACATATTTTGCTTGTTACAGAGAAATCGACAACAACGTTTATGATTGTACCTACTGATTGTGACTGGGAGGAAATGGTCAAAATAAACTGGGAACAGAACTGTTCTTTGATTAAAGCCGTTTATCGAATTTATACAAGCATTAGCATGTTTGTATAGGTGGTGGGAGGGGCATATTACCTTCTTATGTACTGGCTAAAGACTAATTTAATGATCACTAATTTAAAAGCAATGATTTGATTCAAGCAAAGCACTTTCACAATCAAAACTCAAACTTGGAGGTATGTTTCATACTGCATGAATGGTACTTTTCAAAAATCCTTAATAGGCAAACTTTAATGGCTCTATTATTATTGCTTGCACGAGAGATTAGATTCAAATAAATGAATCAAATAAACGACAACCTTTTTAGAGTGAAATATGGTATGATAGTTAGGTTGAATATCCCATAATAGTTATTATGGACACATTTCTCAAATCGTTATTGATTAGGTAAAGCCCAATTCGGACAATTTTTACACCTTTCAACTTTTAAACTTGAATGCTTATATGTTATGTCAGTTAATTTAAGTAAAGACAGCACGCATCACATTAAAATGGCATGAAAACATTGTTTTGTCATAAATGTGAAAAACATATATAACCCCAGCAGGTATTGGTTTGCTTCAGTATTTCTATAACTAATACCATGCAGAATCTCCAACATTATTGATTAACAAGACATTAAACAGTTTTAAAATAAAGTTATAAGGTAATAATAATAGAATGTTCCTTGAAAATGTCAACTTTTTTTGTCACACCAATGGAGTACCGGTAACTAACCACTCCACATGAGGGCACTGCAATACAAAATATGGTATACTCAAAAATGCCAAATTCATCCAGGGTTTGAAAACAGGGTTTAAGTGAGTGTTCTAAGGAACCTTCATCCTGCCCCATAACTGCAATACATGCACATTTTTACAAAAAAGGAAAATGAATGATTTGTCTGTGATAAAATGCAGTTCATTTTGACCATGTTCTGTTAAATGTACTTTATAATCCGATAATTTGACTACATTACTCATTATTAAAATATGTTATGCAAGCCTTAATCATTTTGCTTCTCTATGTATTATGGTAAAGTCAACACGATTGACTGTGCAATCTATTTTCAACAGGGTTGTCAAAAACCACAAAAACAGTCATTAATCTGCGGCTGGACACATCAAGGCTAATTTGGCCTGTAAACTATATACAAGCATCACATTTTGACAAGTTGTCCTTGATGTATAGGTCAATGCCTTTTTGGTTTGAATGGAGCAGCCAGGTATTCAGGTCCATGGCAAACTTTATGAACCTGGCAGTATAACTAGATACTTCAGTGTAGCCAAGGGCAGCCATCTTCCAAGGTTTACCGAGAGACTCCATGTGTTTGTATGGTCACATAATGTCACTGGTGTTTGGATGCTTTAATGAAGCAGAATCATACCAAATGTTCCCAGAGATACCTTGAGAGAATATAAATGAATGTAAAAACTTGCAGTTTAAATTAAGTCTTTTTTCGCCACTTTAACATGATATAAATGGAATTAGTGATGAGAAATCCAAAGCAGGTGGTGTAGTTGGTCATTCTATAATTGAAAGTTTGGTGGTTCGATCCCCGCTAGGTCCATTCTGCCACTGTGACCTTGGGCAAGCCACTTCACCAGCATTGCCCTGTATGGATGTGTGTAACTGGTGGTGGTGAGCAGGTTGTAGCCACGCTCTGTCAGATTGCCCCAGCTTCATTGATGGCTACCAAGGTAACTTATCACCATCAGTGAGTGAATGAATAATGTTCTGAAAATTGTAATAAATTGAAGGCATTATTATTATTTTTATGGGAGTGATGGGAAACTGGAGACACTCAAAACTATTATATTACAAATTTAAATCTCAATTGTTAAATGTGGTAAAAAGATGAGATATCTTTATCCACATGTTGAAGCAGAGATTATGTTTGTAATTATTTATTTCCTGAACGTTTCCTGAATATATATTAGTTTTTAATTGTTTTATTTATTATTTGAATTTATTTATGTCCCTAATGAAGAAACACGTTTTATCTTTCCATCTTACTTTATTTTTTATATTTAATTCTGTATGTTTGAAACCAGAAAAACCACCAAAATGTTAAACAATTTGGACAAACTAATAAAAAACCTGTTGATGAACCTGTTATTTTATTGCGTATTTTCCAGGTTCTTCTTGGTTTTATGTATTTCGAGGTGATGTTTTAGGTCTTCTTTAATAACCTCACTCTGGCTTGATGCTACTGCTGTTGCTATTTGCTGGATGATTGAGGTCCTGGCGTCAGCTAGTGAGCTTTTCTCCAGTCTCTCTCTCCCACAGCAGGGGTCAGGAAGCCATTGCTCCTTCTGTCAAATTCTCCTCCTCCAGATGGAACATGTGATGCGTAAAGTACAGTAGCTGCAGTGATTCTCTTACATAATTGCATCAAATCAGGGTTTTCACATGCCTGAACTATAAACAGAATTTAAAGATTAGAGGTTACTGGGTGAAGAAATTAAACTAACTAAAAAAGCATGAGAATATGTATTTATTGAGCTGTGCTTTGTGTGTTTAATAAGAATAAACAGGAAGACTGTAAATTGGAAGCTAAAAGGGTCATCATTTTGTGAGGAACTCATTTTTAAACCTATAGAATTATAAAGTATTAAACCTATAAAGAATGTCAGAATAAACCATTAATCTTTTAGGTAAATCACATTATAAAGGTGAATCACAGTTTATTAGTTTCTGCAAGTTTAATAGATTGGATCATTTTCTTAATGAAGCATTCAATAAAACATGTATGTATTAGTGCCCTGCGATGGACTGGCGACCTCTAGGGTGTAACCCCGCCTCTCGCCCGATGTACGCTGGAGATAGGCACCGGAGACAAATATATATATGAACAAATCCTTTTATATCTAGTATTGAAGAAAAGATTCCCAGTGAAAAAATATATTATTGTGGATTTACTAACCCTTGGGAGTCCGGGGCCTTTTTTTTAACAAATTTACAATTTGGTCAGTTTTTTTTTTTTTATGTGGAAATGCTTGATATCATTTTTTACTAAAACCCTGGCTTCTTTTTTCAAAGCAATTTTTTTTTTAATACAAAATTAAAAGTGTCCAGACAAAATGAAAATTCATAAATCCCCCCCAAAAAGTAAAGACAAGGTCAATACAATGTGATATCAGTATAAAGAAAAATTAGGCAATCCTTTCTTAAACCTTATACACCATTCCAAGCACTTTTTCTTCCATTGTCCTTTTGTGCTAGAACCTTGAATAACACAAGCCATATCAGAGGTCTTGTACTTCCAAGGTTTATCACTTCTTCTCACTAATAGATGGCACTGATGGCACCAATTTTTGGTCTTTAAAATTAAAGACAATTGAACATTTTCTCACTTTTTAATTTGTATTACCTTGTAATTATTGGGTTATAATGCTTGTAATCTTTGTGATTTCCAAAAAATTTGAAAATAACCTTTTTGAAACCTACACATTATGTCTATAATACATTATATTATCTACACATAATATTATATAATGATTCCTCATTTTAATGTATGACACGTGGTACAAACTACACTAAGGTAAAACAACCCTTTGAACTCTCCGAAAAACAGCTGTGAGTAACTCAATAGAATTCAGAGTAACTAAAATCCTGATATCATTCATCATCTGGAACATTTCCTGCCATTTCAACTCCCTTGGGCTAAAAGCACAGATGATCCATGCCCTGAAAAGACTCAATCACAATGAAATGAAAAAGAGAGACTGACAGAGGTTTTGAGAGATGGTGCACTTAAACACATGCCACACGAGAGAGTGGAAATGGACATTTACAATCAATAAATTAACCCACACCTCTGTAACCTGCACAAATGTTCCTCCTCATTAAAAAAAACAGAATGACATCCATTATACAATATGTAAATGAGACAAAAGGAAAAAACGTTCTGTCGTATGATTCAGTGGCTTTGGTTGTGTGGTGTCAAGGGGTTTATCTGAGTTTATGTGCTTAATCAAATGTAAAAGTGCATATTTTAACTCTTAAATGTCCGAGGCCATTTTGAGTGTTTTTCACTACTTTACAATTTGCCGTAATAAATTACCTTGTGGCAATGCTTGATATCATTTTTTAGTACAACCAGCTTCTTCTTCTTCTTCTTCTTCTCACAAATATACAAATATTTCATCATTACTTTACTCGATAATTCCACAACAAACTAGTAGAAGTCAAAGCTGTTGAGATAACATAAAAAAATCATAAATACCCCCCAAGAGCAAAGTTAAGCTCAAAACAATTGTATTGAAAATTGTGTTAAAAAACAGGCAAACTCTCCTACAGGCAAACTCTCCTAAATTTCTACACAGTTCCAAGTACTTTTTGTGTCAGAACTTTAAAAAACACAAGACAACTCACTGGTCTTGTACTTCCAAAAGTTATCCCTTCTTTTCACCACTAGATGACAGTGATGCCACCAATTTGTGGTCTGTCAAATGAAACTGAAAGACTTTTGTTCATTTTCTCACATTTTAATTTGAATTACCATTTTATATTATGTGTCATAACTCTTGCAATGTTCATTTAACACCAAAAATATCAAAACTAATAACCCTTTTGACATCTACACTATATATTTGAAATTATTTGAAATATTCAAACTTGAATTATTTGAAATATTTTGAGATATTTGAAAAAATTAAATATTAAGGGGGTCGTATCATCCCAACTTAATTGAAAACAGCTGGTGTGATTTTCAGACTCACCAGTGCATGCAGAGAAGTGTTACATTTATGCTTATCTTTATTGGAACCATTCAATAACATTATATTTTTATTTGGGAATTTTACAGTTTAAGAAATACAGAACAGTTGAAGACAACCACACTTCCTGAGTTGGAAGACAGTAGTGAACCAATAGAAATTGAATAAATTACAAAGCCTGAAGAGTTGTCTATGTAATATAAACTGTAAAGCAGAATAATACCAATGCAGAATAAATTCAATTATGGTCTAAGAAGGGATGCATTACAATTAGACATTAAATCATTTTAACCATACCTGATATTATGATAATTAACACTTCTTCACACTTTTATGACCCTTTTTCCCTGGGGCTCTCAAACTGGTTTGCTTATTTGAAATCAGTCTCCTAGCACCTGGATGAAGCATTCACCTGGATGACATGACACCTTTGTGAAGGGTTTAGTTAATTATTACACAGAATTATTAGGTGTTGTTATGTTCAAGGGCAGTGGGCATATTTGATCAGGATGTTAAGATTACACCCTTGTTCCTTTAAAAGGAACATCCTATGACAACAGAATTCCAAATTCACAGATGCCAGAAGCTTCTTGCTGTTTGTGAGCAAGTTTGCAGACATTTCCAGAGGCACTATTCTTCACAGATCCTCTCCAAATCTTGAAACTGACAACTCGAACCTGCAGCTCCCTCCAGAATTTTTCAATGGGATTAAGGTCTTGACTCCAAACCATTCATTTTCTACTTAATGAGCTTCTTGGTAGTTGTCTTTTATGGGAAGTTGAAAACATTTTCATATGTGGATACCGATTCAAAATGGCTTTTTGAAATGACCTCACAAAGAAAAGAAGGCTCATTTCAATTATTATTGGCAACCTTAATGGGCAAACACATTGTTCCATTCATCCTAATTGTTATTGTTGGCACTGGAAATCCCTCTTGAGCTTGAGTCTTAGAAATTGTGCAAAAAAACCCCCCCAAAAACCCAACACCAAGCATACAAAGTTCTACAAAAATATTTAACTAGATGGAACCAGTACACTGCACATACCCCCTCAAATATCAGTACCAGCACACTATCCCCTTGCGTCATCTCCTTACTTCCAGCCCCGGGTAATGGAATGAAAACCATATTGGTTGAATCCTCCTCGGTGTTGTGAGTTACTTTGAAGATATAAGAAAGCAACATCTTTGCTCTTTCATCAAGCCTGTAATGCATGGTTTGATGCACATCCACACACAAACAGCTAAGGTTTGTAATGAAAGAAGGTCCTGAAACGCCATCTGGTCAAATATCCAGGTCCCTCTGTGCTGCCTGGCACGTAGCACCAGGTTTATTTATATTAGCGGTTCTGACAGACAGGCCTACATTATTCCTTACACATGCTCTATTCCATAGATCACACACTTTTTCTCTCTTTTGGAAGGTTGGTTTGTTTGTTTGCCATTATAAAAGTATGCCATGAAGCAACTCTTTTTCTGGTCTTGGACAATCCCTGGAAGTAAGAATTTAAATGATTCGAACATTATAAAAATAACCGATAAAAAGAAGAAGTCACCTTGCTTTCACTGTCCATAGAGTAATCTGTTTTCCCTTCAACAGAGTCGTAAATGACCATAAACATGACGCACTTAGGAAGCTGAGTGGCTCCTGGTTTATGAAACATTTACTATCTGTTTTGAGTAATGGCATGCCTTTGAAATACAACCGTTAACGAGCAGTTGAACTTTAAACTGGGATGGGATGGTTTTTATCAAATGTCTGCTGAAGTTGTGTCACAGGAAATAATAAATCATTTCAATATATTTCAATTGCAAAAACTTTATTTATAATTGGCCAATGTTTTTCAGAGAGCTACAATGAAAATCAAGCTTCAAAGGAATACTATATTCCCTAAATGTACTATACTGCGCGTGACAAACAGCTAGGGGCATAATTGTCTCATTGGTGGGTTATATTAAAAAGTCAGCTAAACAGAAAGCCCAGAATAATACTGGCATTTGTTGGCACAGAGGTCAGAGCATTAGCCAACACGGTTGTTTTTTTTTTCCAAACACATCGTATTAAGGCTTCACGGCAGATAAGTAGAATTTTCTAAGGATTTATGGTTCACTCCACTCTTTTTTGCATCATTTTGAGCCACTCCTCAGCTATAGGTTTGGGTCATTGTCATCTTGTTCTTACCCAAGTTTTAATGGTCCTGTCCCTTTGAAAGAAAAACACCATGTTTGACAGTGAGGACTATATTTATATTCACAGGCAACATTACTTTTATTTCCAAATAGAACAAAAGGAGTTGATGAGAAACAGCTGGATTTATGTTTCATTGTACCCCTGAACCTTTCAGATGTTGCTGTGCACAGTAGTAGTTGGTTTCCATGGTTAAATGTTCTTTGAGATCATTGACAACATCTTATAATGTAGTCATTGTATGGTTTCTAAACATACTCTCTTGATCACTGAAAAACCTAAGGAGGGAACTTGCATGGAATCCTACAGCAATGGAGATTCATTTGTGTAAAATATCACCAGCGGTTGTCACCTTCTCACCGAGCTCTTTGCCAATGGCCTCAATGTCGATTATTGCTTTCCATGTTTTGTCCCTGACACATTCTTTACTGGAAACCTCAAGATTTAATAGTGCTCAAAACATTTCAGTCGATGAAACCTATATATTTTATAGATATATTTTTTATTCAGTTTGATGTTATATACAAAT